>VXCM01009399.1:0-36939 GCA_014773175.1 Lucifuga dentata | reverse complement strand
TCCAATGATGTGGGAAAGTCAGATCGCCAGTCTTGACTCAGGCGCTCAGCAGCTTGGTCACGTCGTCTGAAGTCAAAGCATGGTGCACAGGCAGTCCTCAGGATTCAGGTAGGATGTTCAGACTCGCAGCCGTCGTCACGGATCCGAACAAACGTGTCTTCCTTTGGAAACAGATCAGTGCACTTCTCAACGAACAGCTGGAGCTGGGAGCTGGACTTTAGGTCGAACCGGGTTGCAGTGCTGGAGTTTACCTAACGTGGTCAGCGGAGCTGATGATACGTAGCAGAGCAGCTAACTTAGAGAACTAACCGTAGCTAGAACTGAATAGCGTAAATGAAACCACGTGGAGGTCGTGATAACATCTATCGCTGATTCAGGCACAAACTTCTTAGAACAGCTAATAAAGTTACTTGAGATTATTTTAAAATAAAGAACCGCTAGCCGTTGTTTTAGCAACGTGGTGAAGAAAGGAGACAAGAAGAAAAGAGAAGCCGCCACGCGGCGTGGGGAGGGACGTGAGCAGTAAAAGAAAAAAGGAAAGAAAGCCAAGAGAGAGAACAACAAAAAGCCTAAAACAATGGGCTGCGTGGAGTTTTAAACAGAAAAGCCCTTCGCGCGTTGTGAAGAACACGCCCATGCTTTGTTCTCATAGGAGCTTTTCCCGATGATGTCATGAAGGCAGGCAGCAGCCTGGAGCAGCTTAATTTCTGTGATATTACAGAAACATAACCTATACTTATACTAAGTCCACTCATTTCCCATTGTCAAAGCATGATACATAGAAATTTCACGTAGTAAATTCACAGTATGACATGCTAGCACAAATAAAACCATGTTACACAAATAAATCATCTCTTTTGTTGTCTAATAGGAATTTATCACAAAATCTAAACATCTAAAACACTATTATGAAATTTGATGATCTTTGATTAACTAAATCTATTTCTGCATCAATGCAAGTATTCTAAACATTACAAAGATAAAACAAAAGCTTAGATTGTTGTAGATTGTCAAAATAGATTTTGTGTGAACTTAAAGGATCATAAAATAACAATGTGATGTTCTGTGATTTAAGAAGTATGTTGGAGAAATGTAACACATAAAACTAAATCCTTTAACTAAATAAACACAAATACAAGTACAACAAAAGCATGTAGTATTGAAAATGAATTTCAATATCTGAACATAGTTTTAAGGTACGACAGAGAGAGAGAGAGAGAGAGAGAGAGAGAGAGAGAGAGAGATGGCAACTCATTTATTTCATGACTCTAAATAAATTCAGACATCTTCTTGTTTCCTGAATAGATTCTGAATTAAGAGTCTTATTTGGTGTAGTGAGATCAGTTCTTCAATTCTGTGAAGGCCTTGGCTCGTAGACAATCTGGAGCCACTGAGGTGACCATTTGGGGAAGGGAGCTTGTGAGATACTCAAATGCAGATAAGAGTGACTATGTTCTTTTCTTTCATTGCAGGGGAGCTTTAAAGATCAAAGTGTTACCAAGTCTCTCTAAGGTGATAACCTCTGGTTACCATGGTGTTTGGGAGGTCAGAGAAATTTAGAAGTTCTGTTTCGTTGTCTTTACAGTATCTGTTCTGCAAGTTTTACAACTAAATGAGGGGAAAAGAGCAGCAGGGGATCTTGAGGAGTTCCTGGATGCTCATCCATATGTTAATGTGAATGTGTATTGTGTCTGTGAAGGGGGACAGTTAGGTGTCTGTGAAGGGGGAAGGTGATGTATGCATGGCTTCAACAGGCCTCCACGCAGATGCAGTCTGAAAACTTTTTATTTCATCCCAGAAAAACATAATCATATATTTATCAAACTGCAGTTGTTCCAGTAATGCTACACNATTTCATCCCAGAAAAACATAATCATATATTTATCAAACTGCAGTTGTTCCAGTAATGCTACACATACTATAACCAACATTTTAACATGGACTCTATCTGTTCTCATCATGTTCACAGCAACAATCTGAGCTCTGTGCTTCATATAACATACTACATTAACATTTTAACATGGACTCTATCTGCGCTCCATCACGCTCACAGCAACAATCTGAGCTCTGTGCTTCATTGGAATATAAATTTAACATGTAGGTACTTTAAATCCTTAGATGTCTATACTACATGAAGTGTGGTCACAGGTACCTGAACTGGATGTGATCTTTGTCGTGGAAATCTATTTTTGTTAAATAAATTCCACCTTGAGGCGAGACTGAGTTTTCAGTGTTCTTTATTCTTTCTCGAGAAAGGGCACACATGCATCAAGGAAATCAGCAAGTAGTGTGTGTGGGCACTGAGAGAATGTGTATCTTTATAGCATCAGTGCGCATGACCACAAGATGTGAGCACTCCTTAGAGATACCTGGTTGGTACCAGCTCTCTTCTTAGAACAAAGGTTCTTGAGACATCACCTCCTCACACAGTTCATTTACTTGAAACTGCAGAGAGGGAGTGATATCTGCGGTTTGGAATTTAAACAAGTTTCTGTCTCATGATTTGTGGGCACCCACACTGAGAGCATCTGCAAAGTGTAAAAACTGAGTGCATATAAACAATTTATGAACATAGGTATAAAATATAAGTATAAGTGAAATTTCCCATTACACTTCCCTCCTTTGAACAATAAAATGTTCACACAAATATCAAAAATAAGATGATCAAGCCAAGTATATACATCAACAAGGAAAACATCAGTAATATTTGTTTCATCAAAGACAGATTTACAAGTATCACATCATAAAACCTCATGGAGAAGAGCCTAGCTGTTTTTGTGGAGGACAGACTCCTAAAAATTGGCTGCTGTGTACAAACTAAGATAGGAGGGAAGGAGGGAGGGAGAGGGAGAGAGAGACAGAGAGAGAGAGAGAGAGAGAGAGAGAAATTATATGTAAAACAGCAGGTTAAGGTTGGGGGTGTCCTGGTTATCGTCATTCTCTAGGTGGTCATCTAACAGGCTGGAGTCAGGGAAATGAGATGAGGTCTGTGAGGATGATGACAGTTGCATAGCAAGTAGTTGATGAGTGACTGCCCTGTCCATAACCCAGACGATAATACCTCGAACGCAAGGGATTATGCAACAGCCACACAGAGCAAATAAGCCAATTACAATGATTAAAGCAGACAATGCTGAAAGGATAATCGTTTTCCACTTGCCAAATGTCAAATCAAAAACTGCCCCAAAAAAAACAGCCCAAAAAGGCTGGTGTCTACACCGGAATTCTCAGCCAGCTCATATCTGAGGGATCATAAACCCTCCAAAGCTCTAGTAACTGAGCCGTCGGGGGCCGTGTTATTTGGGATGAAGGTACAGCAGGAATCCCCAAACATGTGACAGACACCTCCCTTTTTGGCTAGCAGCATGTCTAGGGCCATTCTATTTCACCATGACATAAGAGAGGTAGCAGCTAATTTTTCAGCCAATCCTTGAACAGCATCATGAGTGTAGTTTATAAATCTTTGTTGGTTGTAATACAGGTAATTTATCCAATCCACATTTTTATTGATGGTGGCTCACCAAAAGAAAATAGATTCAAAGCCTGCTGCAACTTGATTTCTAGCTTTGAACTCGTCTGGAACACCCCTGGGCACTCCAATGGTGTGTATATACACTCGGGTGTCAAAGCTCCCCAAAGAAGTGTCTCTTTTCACTCTGTTCAGAGGTGCAGAAAGGGTGGTGGAGGCTGGGGAAATTTGTATGTTCTGTGCAAACATTGCTATAGCACAAACCCCAGTCCAATTAGCAGGAAGGTCACGTCGTGGTTTGCTGCATATCCAATAAATATCAGTGTATGGGGCAATGCCGGCATCGAACACATCATGCTTCCATCTTCAACCATAAGAACCATCTTCAATGGTCTCTTTCCCGGCCTGTGAACTTTGGCTACTACCAAGTCTGGTTGGGGGCCAAAAATTGTGAATTTTATGACAAGGTAAGGAAGTGACTCCAACGCTTACATTACCATATGTGCGATTAAAACAAATGAAACTGGCATTTGGTGCTAATTTAAGGGCTCCAGTTGCTGGAAGTGGTGGGCTAGGAGTGGGAACTCTCATAGGGAACAGGTCTCAAATAGGGAACTGTTGTGGGCCCACTTAGTTTGCTTTGAGGCTCTAACGATCAAACAGTCTAGTGGACAGACAGGTGTATTGGCCTGACCATCTGATCTGCAGCTACCATCATCGGGGAAACTGACTAAGCTAAGACGTGTTCTATACCCTTGGCACACTAAACAGGAGGTGTTGAAGTACAGTGTAGTTGAGATGTTGGAACCATACATTTTTCAATAACCACTCAGGAGCGTCATGATCAGAAAAAGGGTCAGTTGCTCGAACTACTTCATGTTTGTGCAGTGTGTGATTTGAGGCAGGGTGCAAGCGGAGAAACCACAATACAGGAAATACGATCACACAAGCTAAAAAGATAAAGATACATAGGATTCTCCTCATGCCACACCCTGTACACCAGAAAGGATGCCAAGGTCTGCACTCCATCATTGATCCCTCGTTGGTGACACAGAAACTGTCTGTACGTCACTTGATGTCTTCTAGGTCCCACGCAGCTGTAGATTAGGGGCAGCGATACAGCCTACACCCCAGTTGTCTTCCTCAACGTCTAGTCATTATTGCCTGTGGTTGCACCTTGCACTTGCTGTGGTTCAGGGACCTTTCTTACGTGAGTTGTATGCACCCATGTTGTTCTTCCTTCTGTCTTAATGGCAGTAGCTGTCGTGAGGAGAACCTGGAAGGGTCCAAGCCACCTCGGAGAGTTCCAGTGTTTCCTTCTGAAGTCTTTAATCACCACCCAGTCACCTGGCTTCAGGTCATGTAGAGGTTCCTCCTTTGGCTCTGGTAAAACAGCCTTTACCTGTGAATGCAGGCTAGATAAACAAGCAGACAACTGCTGACAATAATGCAGCATGTTGTTTTCACATTCATGAGTGGTGATGTCAGAGCCACGAGGTGGACTACAGCCTATGTATGGTGGTCTGCCAAAAAAAATTTCAAAGGGACTCAGTCCATGTTTGTTGCATGTGCATATGCATCAGTGTGAGAGGCAAGGCTTTCACCCAATTTAACCCAGTTTCAGCTGTGCATTTTGCAAGTTTATTTTTCAAAGTGCCATTTTCCCTCTCAACAGCACCTGCACTTTGTGGGTGATAGGCATCAGTGGTAGGCCAAATTGATGCTCAAGGCCCAACCTACATGCTGTAACACACTGCTAACAAAAGCAGCTCCAATATCACTTGAAATTTTGTGAGGAAGGCCCCAGTGTGGAATGAGGTCGCAGACCAAACCCTTGGCAATGGCTGTAGCGTCTTGTTTAGCTGTGGGAAAAGCTTCAACCCATTTTGAAAACATGTCAACCATGACAAGACAGTATTTCTTCCCTTCAATTGGTGTTACCTCAATGAAATCCATTTGCAAATGTTCAAAAGGCTGTGTTGGAGGTGGATGTGCTGTCTGTGGCATTTGTTGCCCTCTGGCTGTGTTGTGTTGTGCACAAATCATGCATCTCTTGCAAAAAATGTCAGCATAAACAGTAAAACCTTTCTGTCTGTTGCTAGATTAAATTGCATATATATAAAAAATGGTTGTGCCAATCTTGGCATATACCACAACTATATATGCAGACAGAAAAAAAAAAAAATAAATAAAATAAATAAATAAAAAATAAAAAAATAAACAGTAAAACCTTTTGTAAACCAATGTTTTTGTACTTCCATGACCATACTCCCTTTTGACGCATGATCAACTCTGTGCATCAACTGAGCATAGTGACAGAAGAAATGTTTATGAAGGCAAGGTTTATTGTCAGGGCCAAACCAGATGGAATCATGATGTACATCTCCTGCTGTTTGCCAAAGGCGGCATTCCTGTGGAGTAGAAAAAGACTGCATGGAAGAAACAGAGGAGAGCGTGTCTGGTTGTGGTTGCTGTAAGAGAACAAATGTGGTTAGAGAAATTCCGTTTTTGCTGCCTGCTTAGCAGCAGCATCAGCACGAGCATTTCCTGTTGAGATAATATCAGTGGCATTAGTGTGTGCCTCACACTTGCAAACTGCAATCTGTTTTGGGAGTAGAATGGCTTCCAGAAGAGCATTAACAAAATTATGATGTTGAATGTGTTTTCCAGAAGCTGTAAGGAAACCTCTTTGTCTCCACAAGGTGCCAAAGTCATGAGCGACACCAAAAGCACATCTGCTATCAGTGTAAATGTTGACTGATTTGCCTGAAGCAAGTTTACATGCTTCTGTGAGAGCAATGAGCTCTGCAGCTTGTGATGAAAAGTGTGAGTGTAATTTACCAGATTTCAATGTTTCATGAAAAGAAACGACAGCAAAACCAGCTTGGGGAAACCATCAGGATCCCTGGAAGCGGAGCCATCTACAAACAGTTCCAAGTCTATATTTGGAAGCAGAGTTTCAGAAAGGTCAGGTCTGGGTGTACAACAAACATTCACAGCTGCAACATAGTCATGAGGCTCACCATCATCTTCTGTGGGGAGAAGAGTAGCAGGATTAAGGATGTTACAATGTTTAACAGTGACATTAGGCAAACCTAAAAGTGTGGAGTGATATTTAAGCCACTGAGCTGTAGTGAAATGAGATGATTTTTGTTCAGTTAGTAATGAAGCAACTGCATGAGGAACCAGGAGGGTAAGAGGTGAAAAGGCAACAAAGTCTCTGGAGGCCACAATGGCTTTCTCAGCAGCAGCCAGCCACAGCTCGTAGACAATGTGGGAGGCCTGCAGCCACAGGATCTAACCTGACGGAAAAATAAGCAACAGGTCTGAGGCGGCCACCATGTTCTTGCAGGAGAACAGAAGACATGAAACCATTTTTGTCATCAACAGTCTGAACAAAAGATTTAGAGTTGTCAGGCAAGCCTACTGTAGGATTGCTTTGTAGAGCAAGTTTGAGGTCATTGAAGGATTTTTCAGCTTCAGCAGTCCACTGGAACTTGTCATTGGCTGATAAGCCACGGCCATGTATGCATGAAGCTAGTGGCTGTTCAATGATGGCATAATCAGGTATCCACTGTCGACAGTATCCAATTATTCCTAGAAAGCTCATTAGCTGTTTCTTTGTAACTGGTTTAGGAATTTTCTATACTGCTTCAATTCTTTTTGGAGAGAGGGATTTGCTCTCAGCTGTGATCACATTGCCCAAAAAAAATGAACCTTTTGTTGAACAAATTGCAGCTTCTTTTTGCTGGCTTTGTGCCCTCCTTCTGCCAAATGTGTGAGTAAAGCTACAGAATCTTTTTCACAGTCTTCTTTGGTAGGTGCGCACAGTAAAATGTCATCTACATATTGAAGAAGTGCACTTCCAGGTGTAAGTTGTAGATTACTTAAATCCTTTTGCAATGCTTGATTGTAAAGGGAGGGAGATTCACAGGAACCTTCACATAATCCAGTAAATGTCCACATTTGACCTTGGAATTGGAAACTAAACCAAAAATGGCTGTCTTCATGCACAGGAATGCTAAAGAAAGTGTTAGCAAGGTCAACAACGGTAAACCATTTGCAGTTTGGTGGAGTTTGTGCAAGAATGGCATGAGGATTTGGAACAATCATACAGCCGCATTAACTGCTCTAAGGTTCTGTACAAATCACCCTTCGACGGGCTGGCCAGCATCATGAATTTTCGTAACTGGAAAAATCAGCATCCTCATGGGGAATCAGGAGAAGGAATAATCACACCTGCTGCTCATAAAGCTTCAAAAACAGGCTTTATTCCTTCCACTGCTTCTGGATTAAGAGGATATTGGGCTTGCTTGGGTCTGTAGTTTGATTTAGGAATGATGTGAACAGGTTCAGCAGATTTGATAAAGCCAACATCATTTTTGTCCTTTGCCCACAAACAATCAGGAACTTGTGATAACAAAGGATGATCAGCATCTGTGGAGGGAAACATCCATGAGAGCTCAGGGTGAAAATCAGAATCAGGCACTATTTCAATTGTTGGGGTGACAGGAGAAATTTGTGAAAGTGGAACTCTAAATGTACCCATTTTAGCATTAAATTGTTGTCACCACATTGTATCCAATCATGAGCTTGCTCACATTTCTTAACCCAGGGTCCTAAATCTTTCCACTTGTAGCAAGCGTATTTTGCCAGTGAAATATGTGGTGCTGAATCAGCAACATCAAACCATTTACACGTGAGGTGGAATGTGAATAGATGCAGCACATCAAAGTGAGTCAAAATAAACATACTTTGTTTGAATCCATAAAGGAAGTTCACTTTCATGTGTTCAATGAAATTCATATTTGTCATCTGGTTGTGTGGTTACATATGCAGTGATGTGCATTAAAGTGGGTGTGATGTATGAAAGTGGTGAGTGTAGGGTGCTAGGACAGAAAGTCAACGCTATATGGTGCAATTTATCTGCTAATGAACCTTTGAGCTGCCACTCATAGCAGTAGAGCAGATTATCAAAATCAATATCACTGCTGAAGCATGTTAGTGAAGCATTCTTCATTGCAAAGCCATCAGCTTGTCCTACTTGGATTCCTTCAGAATCTGCTATCAACACAAGATCCATTTTGCACATCAGATCACGACCTAGAAGGTTGACAGGACAGACAGAGGAGTAAATGAATGAATGTGAAAAACATTGTCCTTGATGTGTATTTACAGACAGGGGATTTGTGACTTTTCTATTGTAACAGTACCACTAGCTCCTAAAGAGGACATAGTTTTTTGTGATAGTGGTAAATTTGGAAACTCACAAGCTTTAATTACTGATGAGGTGGCCCCGGTGTCCACAAGGAAATTGATGTTTTTTTTGTGAACTTTGAGAGTGAGTGTAGGGAGAATCACGTGTGCTTGCAATTTTGCATACTGTCTGTAGACAGGGTGTGAAAAAATGTTTGTGTGTGAGTGTGTGTCATCACTTATCTGATCTGAAGGAGAGATAGGTCTGATTAGATTGGCCCTGGTGATGCTGCTCTTTTGTCACGCCTTCTCCCACTCAGTCAGCTGTCTGCATGTTCTGCGGTGGCAACGAACATTGCGATGCCTGGTGGCCAAATTGTCCACAATTGAAGCAGCGACATGATGAACATGTTTTTATTCCATGGCCCATCTGTCCACACCCAAAGCAGGCACCCGGAGCACCGTGGGGTTTACCTCTGCCACGGCCAAGTTGTTGTCCTCCCCTGCCCATGCCACGCCCTCTGGTGGTTGTTTCAGCTCCAGACAAGGCTTTGTACATGGTCAGCTGTGATCAATCTGTGATTGACGCTGTCTTTTTCTTAACTTCTCTGCAGTTTAGGACATCTTCAGCATGTTCTGCATACTGTAGAATGGTTTCAAGGTTACAAGACTTCCAGGATACACACTGGTTTCTCACCATGGCTGCAATGGGGCTGTGCATGCGGCTGAGGAAATGCTCTTTCAGGTGAACCTCATAGGCTGAAAGTGGGTTTTCCTCAAAACGGGGAGGCTTCTGAAGGCCACTGTGTCTGTCAAAAGCTTCCCTGAGTCTGGACAGGAAGGTGGAGACAGGCTCATCCACATGCTGAACCACAGAGGTGATCTCTGACATGCTGACCTTGGTGGGAAACAGTTCTTTGAGTGTGTTCACCAGCTCTGTGAGCATAGTCTTATATGCACCATTGTCTGCATGACTCCTGTCAGCCTTCATGCATCTCAGAAGTTGATGTGCACCGTGATTATCATCAAAAAAATGCATGAGTCTGTGGGCATCATTCTTCAAGAGTTTGCACGACTCTGTGGAGATCTGCACCTGTAGGCTTATATTCTTTGGCAAAGTTAAGTAATTGGGAGGCAAACAGTTCAACATTCTGTTGAGGTGGTGTCAAATTTGTCATGGCTTCCATCATGTCAGCCTCAGACCAGGGCCTAAAGACCAGTTGGGGACCGTCAGCTCCAGCACACTCCAGCATAGGCATTTGAGAAACAGAAGCGGAGTAGATCTCTTCTTCTTTATCAGACGAGGCTGCGGATCCCTCTGGTGGTGCTGTTTATTTCTCAGATCATATGGATAGGTGCGGTCTGTGCTCCTACCAGCAGCTGACTTTTGTGTATGCCTTATTTTGCACTCTGTGGCTGATTGTGCGGAGCTGGAGGCGGCGTCAGTGGTGGAGGACACTGATTGGTCGGCAGCTGCTTCATCTGTGGGGTGGGTTGCTGCAGCTGAGGCTGATGCTCCTCCTGAGGTAGATGGAAGAGAACCCTGTGCAGCTGGATCGATCTGATTAGGATCTGGAGCAGGCGGTGCAGTCGGTTGTGGGTAAGGAGGCGGCAGTGAGTCCAGGTCAGCATCTGGGAGATACTTAAAAAGACTCAGAGGAGGATATATGTTAGAAGTAGNCCCCCGACCCAGTTTGAGTTTTCTTGCCCTGTTCTCTTTGTCTGCGCTGCACTTCCTGTTCACTTGCTTCCTTTGCTGTTTTTCTTTTTTCACTCTTTGTCATCCAATCAAACCATGCATTTCAGTCTGGCTGAAACGGTGGACCATGTCTCTTTTTCTCTCTCTTCAACATGCTCCGATACTTTTCTGCTTCTTCTCTTTCCCTGCTTTGCATTTTATCCCTCAATTTGTGCAGTACAGCCTCATCAAAAGAACCCTTGGAAGGAAATTCCAACTGAAAAACCCAACAGCCATATTGTTTAACACTGCTTTCACCATAGTTTTTCTTCATGAAGTTATAATTTGGACATGACAAAATTTCATTATCTGCAGATTGTGGTTTTGAATTTGTCTTTCCCATTTTAGCAACTCTTAGTAAGATTAAATTTGTCAGAAAATTACTTACTGTTGACCAAATGAGTTTCATTAGTTGTAGTCAGACAAATAACAAAGTGATATACAAAATCACAATATCGACGATGCGATGGAGTAATTCTCAATTGAACCTTAATATTATTGTAAAACTAGACCACTATGAATTTGGTAATTTTGATGTTTCAAAATCCAGACGTCTTGTAAACATATTTTACACGTATCAGACATACACAAACACAAAACACGTGTCAGGAAATCACGCCGTTTTCCTTCATGGCACTAAGGTTACCAAAACACTTAGGCTCACCTCTAAACTGGTAACTTGTCAGAAACCAGCCCAAAATAGACTGTTTATCAAGGAGTCATTCCTGCCCTCCTTTAAACACACGCAGAAAGTCTATTTCAGTACTCACAGGCCTTTCAACACTCTCTATGATGTCAAATAACAACTCTAAATAAGAAAAGTCAGTCTCACCTGGGTTCTTTTGGATTCTGACAAAGCTCAACCCCCAGAATCGCTTTCAGGGACCCTTCGTCTCACCCTAGTTTTGAGGGGAGGTAAGGAATGAGACCTCAGTCTCAGCTGTGCAGAGTCTTGTATCCCGTCCGCCAGTCCCAAGGAAGAACTGTTGAAGAATCCCACTTCTAGACACCAGGCTTTGTCGTGGAAGTCTATTTTTCTTAAATAAATTCCACCTTGAGGCGAGACTGAGTTTTCAGTGTTCTTTATTCTTTCTCGAAAAAGGGCACACATGCATCAAGGAAATCAGCAAGTAGTGTGCGCGGGCACTGAGTGTGTATCTTTATAGCATCAGTGCGCATGACCACGAGATGTGAGCGCTCCTTAGAGATACCTGGTTGGTACCAGCTCTCTTCTTAGAACAAAGGTTCTCGAGACATCACCTCCTCACCCAGTTTGTTTACTCGAAACTGCAGAGAGGGAGTGATATCTGCAATTTGGAATTTAAACAAGTTTCTGTCTCATGACTTGCGGGCACCCACACTGAGAGCATCTGCAAAGTGTAAAAACTGAGTGCGTATAAACAATTTATGAACATAGGTATAAAATATAAGTGAAATTTCCCATTACAATCTTCTTTCCAATAACGGACAAATGGTACCGGTCCAATTGTTTTCTTTTCAGAACAAACGTGTCTTTGTTGACATGTGCAGCAAGGATTTAATGACATAAGGACCAAACCGAATCTGTCAGCTGAGCTGGTTTGTTTTCCTCCGCTGTAACTGTGGCAGTGAAGCTGGACGTTGTTAGCTCAGTGCCGCTGATTGGTACTGAGAAATACCGTCGGTAGTTGACGGGTTTTCACAGCCACTTTCTCTGTTTCTCGCACTGCATGTTCAATTCCACGTCTTTGATTCCCATTCTACTGAGTTACAGTTACTTTTTGCACATGCATCTCATATTTATCGCCACTTTAAGCTAGCATTACTTCAAGCTAGTTTAGCCCACGATGCTAACTGACATTACAGTGGCCCTCCGCAACGATCAATGATCGCTGTTAGTTTTCCGGTCTGCGTTATGCTAGAATAGAAAAAGTGATTTATATATATTAGTGATTTATATACAAAATGCATAAATTAATTTAAAACTTTCTGAGGATCTGCAGACCCCATGTTGTCCTCTCTCTGCGTCAACCGGTGACAGGTAAATTCCTGTTACTCCACCTGCAGTGTCCAGGTGCCTTTCCCAGTGCTCTGTGCTGATTACGGTACAGCGCCGCCACGGTTACAAATGACAGAAATTCATCGAGTGCAACGCTTGTTGGAAAATAATGTTTTCCATAAAGACACAGTCAGAGTTTTGTCGAAAGGTAGAGACGGCACGAAATTTGACGGAGGAGGCCGCCTCACTCTTCTCTATGCAGGAAAAAATTTAAGACCTATCCAATCTGAATTTAAGACAAATTAATACTTTTTAAGGCCTTATATTAGTAAATGTGTATTTAAGACTTTTTAAGGACCCGCCCACCCTGCTTGCACTTCTGCTAATATAGTCTTTACCTGCCGCCATTTTCTCAAGAGGCACCTGGCCGGAGCCAAGGGAGCTAAGGTCCACCAGAAAGATCAACGGAAGCTGTCATACCAAACAGCCAATGAGGTTCATCTTCATTTTTTTTTTTTTTTTTTTTNGCATGCGAAAATTGGAAGAGACGACACATTACAAGGTTACAAAAAGAACATATGAAGATATGAGTTTATGGTCGAGGGAAACAAGAGGTGATGTAACAGTTGTTATGTATTGAGTTAAGTTGTTTTATTAAAATAAAACTCGTTTAATTATGGAAGCAAATGTTTTATTTGAAATGCGTCTTTATAGGAAATTAGCGAAGGCTACTTAACTAGTGACAGCTAGCTAACACATCTCAAAGACAGCTAGCTAACGAATGTCAAAGCCCTTGATATCATGGAGGTTGCACAAGAATCGGACTGTTTTTGATCGAAGTCGTTCTTTCACAGCGTTTAACATTTTCACTAAAATTGTTTTAGTGATTTTAGAGCTGCAATATAATAAATATATTAAGTCTTATTAATTTTGTTACAACTCTTGACTTGTTTTATCAAGTCAAGTATTTTTCACAANAAGTCTTATTAATTTTGTTACAACTCTTGACTTGTTTTATCAAGTCAAGTATTTTTCACAAGTCCCACATTGTGGTATAACTGTCTAATAGGTCAGGCTAACCTCTTTAGCACCCAGTAGTAATTAAATTAACATGAAATACCGATGTTGGAATACTTTTTTCAACAAGTAATGATAACCATTGAATAGCCTAGTTCTATGTCATTTAGTGGGTTATATATTGAGAAGCACTTCTTCAAAATAACATATCATTAACTTATACCACAAATGAAATTGTTTCAGATGCACCTATCAGTTCTTGAAGATGGAGGGAGTGTGCAAGTGATAAAGGAAGGGGCTCTGTTTAGATGCTCCTTGTGCCCAGCAGCACCTCCAACAACTGGGCAAAAAATTCAGAACCATGTAGAAGCCCATCTGAAGACTGCGCTGCATTTCAAAGGTAAACTCACTTGAAATGTGTTCTTATGAACCAGCTACATTTCAGTATCTAATTTTATTTTGTATAAAATTTGTGTTTTTATAAAGTGTGTGGTTTAATGTTAAAGGTTTTCAAAGTTTGTGTCATGGTAACATTGTTTCCGAGTGTTTCTGAGTGTTTTTATTGCTCTTGAATAGATAGTCATGCCTTATTTGTTATAATATGAAGGTGTCGCCATATATAGGAAATCATGTTACATTGTTCTTTTTAAAACAATATTGAAAAGTGGCCTGATTTGTATAGTTATACTTTTGGGGAAAAAAACATAAAACAAACAAACAATCAATTTTTGAAGTGTAGTGTTTATGTATTTATTGGAAAGGGACCATGTACAATGTTACACATAAATGTTGCCATGTGTTGTAACAGAGTGAGCAAAAGCTAATTTTTATTTGCAGTCTTTTATGGTGCAGACGATCCACTACCTTGTTTTTAGTTGTTAATGTTAATTTTTAAAATAATTCTTTTGTACAATTTGNAGACGATCCACTACCTTGTTTTTAGTTGTTAATGTTAATTTTTAAAATAATTCTTTTGTACAATTTGTCTTCTTGCAGACAAAATCATTTGCAGATGCAACTTGCCATGCAGGAAATATGGTCATTACCATTGCCCTTACTGCAATACGACAATAATTAGGAAGGAACAAATGGAATACCATTTACATGGCTGTAAACTGTCACCACATATTGGGCGCCCATCAGTGCCAGGTGCATCACAGGACAAATCTTTGCAGAAAGAAGTCCCTAAATCTGTGTCAGAGTCTAACTCATCTCAGCTTGTACAACATGCTAATGTGGAAGCAGTACATATGGATCACCTCTACNAGAGTCTAACTCATCTCAGCTTGTACAACATGCTAATGTGGAAGCAGTACATATGGATCACCTCTACCCCTGCCAAGCTCTTCCATTACACAGTCCTTTTGGGGTTCACCAGCAACAAATGCATCCCTTTCAGCCATCACTGCTGTATCTGCCATCGTTTCACAACAACCACTGCTTTCACAGGCCACAAGCGGGATGTGTGTTCGGTGCCCTCCCTGCTCACTTCTACTTTATAGAAAGAATCTTGGAAGACATATTCAAAGACACCATTGTGGTCCAAAAGACATAACAGCTACCTCACATCATAAGTGTGTATGTGTTGACCAAACACATGGCATATTCGCCATCCAAAAAGTCACTGCACATGGTTTTTCAGTACCCATCCATGTCCAACGTAAAACATGGGGAAAATATCATAGGATAAGGTGTGAAATGGAAGAATGTCGCCAGTATCAACTGCTTGCACAACGCAGTGGGCTCATGCATTGTCTATGTGAGTATATTCGATCTCTAGATTATTGCAGCATGAAGACAGTCACAGACTGTCTTGATCCTAATGTTCTTANTATATTCGATCTCTAGATTATTGCAGCATGAAGACAGTCACAGACTGTCTTGATCCTAATGTTCTTAAAGAAATGATGTCTCTTAAATTCTTTGGAGCTGTTATGACAGAGATCTGTAAACGCAGGCAAAGAGCTGCAGAAAATGCACGTTCCACTTTCTGTTTTGGTGGAATTGAATGATTCCCCAAGTCAATTGTGCTTCTCTGTGTATGAGCCAAAGATCCACTACTTCAGTAAACTTGGCAGAGTAGTGGTAACATACAACTCCTTAAAAAATACATGGCATTGCCCTTGTGTTAAACTCGTAAACTGTGCCCACACAAGAGCATAGCTAAATGGCACCTATTCCAATCCAGGAAGCATGCCTTTTTATGATATCTGCTATCAAAAGTGAAACTGTGGAAGACTGTGGTACTTCTGACAAGGATTTCTGTAACAGAAACATCAAAAGGAGTGTGAAATACATCTATGAAAAAAAGAAAATACCAGCCAACCTCCCACAAGATGACTTAGCTGGAAGAACTCTGACTGATTATCCTTCACAACTTATTCCTATGGAAACCTGTTGTGAACTGTGTCCAGATAAACCCACTCTGGAAGAAGTGTTCCTTGTCANATTCCTATGGAAACCTGTTGTGAACTGTGTCCAGATAAACCCACTCTGGAAGAAGTGTTCCTTGTCATGGAAAAAGCCACAATCATCAGCATGAGTGGTATAAAAACCAGTAAGTGAAATCCATCTATTGACCGAAAACATAAAATTTTCATTTTTTAATAAGTGTTTGTCTTTGTGCAGAACATCTCGACATACAATAAGAGATGCAACAAATGCAATGTGGTTTACCGGTACCAAGAATGGGAAGATGGCCTTCATAACTTCAATGACTATGTCATTCTGACACTACAGCTTTGCCTCTTCTTGAGGGAAGGGCTACAGGTTGGTATGTGTTTGAAACACTGAAGTATTGCTACAAATTTTACAAGTGTCATTGTGGTCTTTTTTATTTTCTTTATCTATTCCAATAATTTTACGGTGTTAATTAAAATTCTTCAGGATACAATAATCAATGCTGTTGCTAGTTGTAGAAACTAGGTGTGANGGTGTTAATTAAAATTCTTCAGGATACAATAATCAATGCTGTTGCTAGTTGTAGAAACTAGGTGTGAAGAGCAGGAATGATAATAATACCATCTTAAGTGCTATCTTGATTTCTGACATTTCCATGAAAGTGTTTTGTGACAATGTTGCTTCTTTTATTCTGTCTAGACTCGTGTCAGTGTCAAAAGCAATCACATGTTTGGAGAAACTCCATCACCAAAAGTTTCCTGCTATTGACAATCTTCCATGCNCAAAGCAATCACATGTTTGGAGAAACTCCATCACCAAAAGTTTCCTGCTATTGACAATCTTCCATGCATATTGCCATTTTGAGGCACTCAACAGCACAGAGTACACATACTCTTGCATAAACTGTGGATTTTATCCTCCTGTGGTAATTATGGACCTCCACCGAAAAGGTGTCTTCACTCTGAATGGTAAGTTGAGACTTTTGTGTGATTGATATTGCTGCTAACTACTTGATTTTCATATATCTTTTGCCATTTTAACTATGTGCTGAATGTAGTCAGTGATTAGAAAGCACCTCCAGAGGGCTTCAATGGACAACACGACATAGTGGAATTCTGGGACTCAATACAGTTAGAAATGATTAGCCGAGGATTTTTTCCCAGTAAGTACAAATTGTCTGTCATGGTTTCAGTGGCATTGTCATGCTGCCAACATGTGCTTGACAGTAAATATTGCATCCCTAAAATATATAATTACTGTATGGTTATTGACTTCAGTCTTTTGTGGTATAAAACTTTATGGGTATTTATGGGTATAAAACCCACATTCTTCATTCAGGCACATCATCAGATCCATTTGTGGTTTGTCCATGTTTTGAAAACTGGGCACCTTGGATTGGGAGGGAAACCCGCTCTTCCAACAGTGTCCTTAACACTGAATTAAAAAAAGTGCCCTTGGAGACCGCTGACACTGAGGCAGAGCTGAACAACATAACTGAGGAACGTCTGTTCGATGAGTTGCTAAAACAAAAGGTAGGTTAATTGATGTGGAGTCAAGTCGAAATGGTAATAGCATTCTATGTACATGAAAGTAGAGTAGCACTTTAGTATACTGCTATTACAAATACAGAAAATCCCATTTATGGAATAATGTGTATTTCTGCAAAATAATATTCTTGTATGACAAAACCTAGGTTTCCACAGTCCGAAAACTTTGCAAGACATGCAATGTTAATACGAGGGGTTCTCGTATGGATCTGATTATACTACTGAGGGAGAAAATGAAGAGCCAACAGACCTGTGACAAAGTCTTTCAGTCAATTTGGGGTGCTTCCGGTATGTACTAATTAAAAATCTGATGATGTGTCAATTCCTGATCTAAAAGACAAAATGCACAGTTTGTTTCTCTCTCTTTCCCACAATCCACATCCACAGGTGGATGGTCTGTGATACTATGCCTCCATGGCATTGTGTACAGTTTGAAGTTCAATCTGAGAGCTGAAAGTCCAAGAGATTTTGCAGACCTCCTGTTGTCATGGAAGCATCTCCCCAATGTGTGTGTGTATGACTATGCACAAGGTTTGGCAATGCACACAAACTTGCGAATTCCTGAAAACCCCCCCTTTCAGCCCCATGAGGGAAAACTAGCCGATCCAACAAAGGTGGACTTGGGTGATGCAGTTAGAGGAAAACTACAGGTGTCCCTGCCATGGCTTGAAGAAAAATGTGCAGATTATGTGAAAAATGGACATCCAGTAACAGGATCAAACCAACATTACGTGCTGTATGACAAGTTTCAACAGGCTAACTCAAAAGATCCACATGATGTCTTGTGAAGGATTGACCTGGTACCTGAACTCAAGGGTGGTGTTAACTCTCAGGTTGTGGAACAGCTATTTGCTGATATAAGAAAAAACAACTATTTTCTGAACAGCATGACAGCATCCACACACATCTTCCTTATGCGAAACCTGATCGAACACAGGAATGTGGCTTCCAACAATATTCTACTGGAACGTCAACTAAACAGGGTCACCAACTACATCTGTTGTGTAATGTTGGTATGACAGAGCTTGGCCAAGGTGTCATATGTGAGTATTGGTTATGTTTGATTTGAAAACGAATTGCATAAATGAGTTGAAAGTTTTATACACAGTCTTTCAATGTGTTTCAACTTTTAAAATCTTCTACATGATGGTGTTGCCAAGGAGAAGCAGGAACTGACCTCTGAAGTTCAAGTGGTTGATGTTTGTGAAGCCAACACTGGTAAGTATACCTCTGATAGGGTAGCATGGGTAAAGAAGACTGAGTCCGCATTGCTCAAACTTTTACAATTTACACCAAAGAGCTAGTGTAGAAACTTAAAAACGCTTCACGTAAAGTGAGGAGTAATTGCTGGATACTTTGAAGTGCAGGAAGAAAGAAACTTTAAGAGTATAGAACTGTGTTATTTTAGATTGATGTTTTCACACAACAAGGTCTTATCAAACATATGCAGTGGTGTGTGTGTGTGTGTGTGTGTGTGTGTTTTTTTAATTTCATTTTCTGTTGTTATATTAATTCAGTTTAAACTATCTGGGTGTGTTAAAACTAAGTAAGTAAATAAGTCAATAAAACTGACGACTTACCCTGTCAAGGGAATGCAGAGATGCCAGCAGCTGATTTGGACTGTGAAAACCAAACGTATAACCTTCCATCAGTACCACAGTGTGGGAAACACTGTGAAATGCTGACAAGTGTGAACAATGTGGAATCTTGCCAGTCATCGTGGTGTTTTTCTCGACACTGTGGCCACGAAGAAGTGGTACTCCTTTACAAAACACTATTTACTATTTTACTTGAACATTGTGAAATTGTATTTAAAGGGCAACTGAAGGATCAATCTGCATTTTTTTTTCCTTTACAGTTGCAATATGTGTCCTCGACATCAGCAGACCTGCAGATGAATTGATTGTACGTACTTCTAAAGCTTACCTGACTCGATCAGACTTTTTGGGCTTGGGCTTGAGGTGTGAAATGGAAGCCACAGTGAGTTGATCAGTATTATATTGCCTACTGAATAATTAAGTCATTTTAAAATTTTCCAAGCAATCTTTGAAACAATGTAAACATTTTTTTTTTTTTTTTTATCCAGATTGGGAATAGCTGCTTTGAGCTCATTGAGAAAATTGCAATGGCCAAGGTACACCACAGTTAAGATTAAATTTCACTTCTGTCATAGATATTGTTGTTTGTGAATGCACTTCACCCTTTTTTTTTTTTTTTCAGGGAAGAAACATCTATATTGGAGATCTATATGTCACCCCAACCTGGGTATTACCACATACAGATCCAATGAAGAGACTACCTGTAAGTACATTGCTAATTTCTCAACAAAAAAAAATTTCTCAAGTATGTCAGTTGACTCAGTTGGTCAACATTTCAGACTGACTGTCATATGAAGGATGCAATTTTCATCCCTGTTTGGACGCCTGGACATTTCCAGTTGTGTGTAAGTACCTGTGTAGAATTTATTTTCTATCTATTTAAGAACTATGCTTGTCTTGCTGAGCTTGGATTAACTGTGTGACTGGCAACTATCAATGTNATCTATTTAAGAACTATGCTTGTCTTGCTGAGCTTGGATTAACTGTGTGACTGGCAACTATCAATGTGCTGAAAAGATGGCATGTTTTCCTTAGGTTCTAAAGCCCATGCAAAAACAGATCCTGTTTCTTGACTCGCTTTTTGAGCAAAGGCGATGTGGATTTGGATCCCAGCAGTATATGTCAATACTGAGGTTACAAAACGTGAAACTTGACTTGTGTTCCTGTTGGTCACATTCCTGACCAGTTTNTCAATACTGAGGTTACAAAACGTGAAACTTGACTTGTGTTCCTGTTGGTCACATTCCTGACCAGTTTCTGCTCCTGTTGGTCATGTTCCTGACCAGTTTGTGTTCCTGTAGGTCACGTTCTTATGACTGTTCAGAATGTGGGGGTCTACTAAATTATGTTTTAGCCAATAAAGATTTTTATTTTCCATTTCCAGGGATGTTGCAAAATCCATAAGTCCAGGAAAATGGGAGGAGAAAACAGGCAAAGACTTACAGGTAAGTTTATTAGTGGATAAGAGCATGGTAATATCAATGTCAGTTCACTGACAATTTTCATATTTTTTAAATTATTAGGGTCTCCCACAGCAAACATTTGGCAATGACTGTGGCATCTTCATGTTGATGGTGAGACATTGTGTTTTGTACATTAAATGGTGTAAGGTCATTGTGGGTGCATGCTGTTACTGCTAACAAGACTGGGTGATTGAGTCTGGGCAGGGAGCGTTGCTAAAGTCATTAAATGTTTGTCAATGTTTTCTTTTTTTTTTTCACCTTGTACTTATCGTTGGATGCTCAATTTGACTTTTCAATAGTAAGTTAATACTTAATTGGCATCTGTTAAAGCTCTAAAACACATTTAATAAAAATTATTAATCCAATCTACCTTTTCATATACTGTATTATCTCTCAGCATGACATGCCATTGTTGAGGAAGTGGTGGTGCCTGCTTCTGCTTGAGAACTTCAACCTTGACAGGTATATTTGACAAAATGAAAACTCAGTGAGTGCACATTAGTGGAATTGTGATTCTTGACTTAATTTCTATTCTGCAGCCACGGGAAGGTGTTTGCCCACTGGACTGAAGAATGCCGGAAACTTTTCAGAGGTAACCACACGCCTGTGTTTAAAGTTAAGAAACGCAAGGCTGACCAGGTCAGTGTTAAGACTGAATACTAACACACAAAATTTTCAAGAAATTAAACAGACCTCTGCAACACAAGACTTCTGAAGAATTCTGAAGAATTCTGTCTGCAACAGCAGTATTTAATGCCATATTTATTATGCAATTATTGTGCAGTTATGCAATTCAGGCATTCTTTTTTCAAAGAAGTGCATTTTACATTGAAAGTGATCTTTTTAAAATGTCNGCAATTCAGGCATTCTTTTTTCAAAGAAGTGCATTTTACATTGAAAGTGATCTTTTTAAAATGTCTTTTAAAAAGCCAGTGATAACCATCAGTGTCTGTGTGTATCAGACATCTGAAAGTACAGGAATGAGGTGTGTTGGATAAAACATATATACAGTATGCTGGCAATGGCCTGTTGCAGGATTAACAAAACTGGTCATGTATGAGCTTGAACACAGTAGCAGCTTTATTTTTTTTGGTTTGGCTACTTAAAACAATTACAACAAAATCTTTAAGATGAATGAGATTAATGAAAGTAATCCCCAAACTCTTTTTGTACAATTTATTAGACTGCTTTATCCTGATGTGGTGAACATGGACTGGGTCCAGTGTTCTGTCTGCAAAGGCTGGCTGCATTCCGATTGTGCAGGAAAGGAGTCTTCAACAGCCAGACCATTCAGCTGTGGATGCAAAGACCTGCTGTCATGCAAGAAGTACACTGTTTTAATCAGTTCTCAAAATTCTGCTTAAATGGGGATCTAATTATACTTAATATCAAATGTACTTCAAACACACCGAGTGCTCACAGTGGCTTGTTTTGAATTTTTGATCTTTCACCTGTGACAGGTGAATGTTGTACAAGACATACAATTATAAAATGTTTGACAAAAGGTCAGTTTCATAAACCTGTTGCTTACTTAAGTTATAAAGATTTATGGGAGAAGACACATTAATGTGTCTCTGTGGCTGACGGTGGTTTGAGTAATGCTCTTAGTTATTTTTATCTGTTGACTGTTGTAACTCACTACTAAAACAATGAACTACACAATTGTAGGATGCATAAAATGCTTCTTAACCTACTGAATATGGGTTTAACTGTTACACTTAGCAGCAGTAAAATGTTTTGTAGCCATGTCTGAAAAAAAGGTAATCTTTATTTGTCTCTCCATTTTCAGAACAATTGCCTCACTAAAAAATGGCACTGAGAGTGTGATCTCAGACTCGGAAATCAAGGTGGGACTTAAATTTGTGCTTATGACATTATTATGCATTTTCAGTATCCAGTTTTAAAATAATGAAAAAAATACAATAAGGGGTTAAAAGTTTATCTATTTTATTTTTTTTGTCATTTGACCTTGTTCAACTGCTAACTATATTTTTCTTCTCTTGATCTAATCAGACTGTATGACGACCTCTGCAGTGACACAGTGAAATCAAACCGCATGTTTCTGTGGAAGAACCCTGTCACAGAAATTAAAATAGAAACTAAAAACAACGTTTCATTCTGATGAAACACAGGTATATATTTTTCAAATATCATTGATACATTTTGAACACTATTACAAGAATGCTTGACTAAAAAATTGTTGTACTTTAGACTTCTGAGATTATGAGGAGAATTGGTTACTGCACGGGCATCTCTGAACGAATCAAGGAAGGAGACATTTCTTTGCTGGATGCAGTTTTTGATGTGGTGCTGCCGGAGGTGTGATACAGATGTGTTCTTTACTTTATGCTGTGAATGCACTCATGGACATACTTTAGAGCAAAGTATGTTTGTCCATTTTAAAGTGTGCTTATGTAATTTAAAAGCTTTTATAAAGTTATGACAAATGTTGCCCATGTGTTTTTCAGGTAACATTAAAAATAATCCAGAAGTGCGAGGGCTGGAGTCGACACAGAGCAGAGGAAGCCTTGTTAAAAGGAGTTATGTTGTATTAAAAATAAAGTTATGTGTGTTTCTAATATGGCCTTTTTTCATAATTATTATCTTACTACTATTATTATCTTACATACACCTTACAACATCATTTGTATATTATGTCCATGATAGTGTAGAAAAGCTATAATATGAAAATTCATCAATTATATGCATAACCTTGTCTCGAACTACTATAGAAAATATACACACTTTTATATTTATATAACCTATATATTACGTATTTTCAGTCTTAAATTATTTACAGCCCGGTATATTTTAAGTATTTTCAGGCTATTAAAATATTTACAACCCGGGAAAATAATTCCAGGGAAGATGAGAAATACTTCCAGGTAAAGACAGTCCTATTGGTTGTTCCCCTTGATCTTTTCTGATGGATGTCAACGGCGTCCGCCATATTGCTCCGACCAGGTTCTCTTGATTTTCTCGCAAGTGAGAAGTCACATGTCACTCTACTACTCAATTCTTGATTGGCCAACGCGTGCAAAGGGAGGGGGCTATGCTGTGTGCCAGAGAACGAAAATGTATGATGCGAGGATGATCAAAAAAAAAATGATCGAAACATTTTTTATTTATTTTTATTTTTCTTACTTGCCTGATCGGGCAAGTGAGTTGCAAGATTTAGTAGCCTGACATGACGTTTTACTTGACCTGGGCAACGGGGCAATCCTTATTGTTGAACCTGGTCTCATGGTCTGAAACGATCACGGTAGTTTAGTTAGTGTTGTCCTTTGAGGAGCTTGGTTGGCAGAAACACAGAAATATTAATATGGACTAAAAATAAATCAGTAAAACTCTGCAGGATTGAGCAAGAGTAAGACTTTATGGAATAATTGAAGCAGCTATGATGTCAGTGCCAAAAGCTTCATATCTGGAGCATAAGAAAGCATTCAGGTAACAATACACATACATAAAAACAAATATAATATATAGTTAATATAATATATAAATAATGCTGNGGGGGGGGGGGGGGAGACTCGACCAAACCTTACGTCATTTCTATATGACAGTTCACACAGTAAATACCATATATACTTGACTAAATTTTAACCAAATTTCACAACACAAATCAGGGGGTCGGATTATAGTCGAGTAATTCAAATCAGATCGAAATTTCCAGGCCCGGAAATACTACCAATTACCATTATCCATGGAAAATAGTTTAAATCATACCTTAGAATGAGATATTTCCTGACAAAACATCTTATCCAGCACATTTTGCAGAGGCCAGTAAGGCTAATGTCAGCTGCTGAAATAAATATCATGTTTACTGGTACCGATGTCAGAGCCATTTCTTGGTTAATTATGAAATGTTTAAAATATTTAATTTGGGAAAAGTGAAATCAAATAAGTTATTATGTTTTAATATGCTGATTGATCAGAGCCGGCTCCATGAAGTGCCGGCTATGATCCGGTTATGACATGTACGGCTGCGTCACGGAGGATCTATAGACGCTCAGCTGGAGGAATGGGGCAGCGCTATAGTTATTTACCTCACCTCATGTTTTGTTGTTTTGATTTTGAAAATAAATAATCCACGAAAAGAACAAGANTTATTTACCTCACCTCATGTTTTGTTGTTTTGATTTTGAAAATAAATAATCCACGAAAAGAACAAGATCGCGATGTTATCATTCCTGTGTGAGTCAGGAAGAGAAGCCCCGTTAAAGTGGTGAAGTTTTAAAACAGCCACCACAACCAGTACGTGGATTGTTTTCAGAAAATCAGAGCAATACTATGACAATATTCAGAAAAAAAGTTGCTAAACAAATAAATTGATGGAGCAACTTTGGGGAATTGGCTTAAATGCCGGTTTCTGTAAAAAGCTAAATTTGCAGGTCAAAATCGGGGGTTGGCTTATAGTTGAGATCGGCTTATAGTCGAGTATATACGGGAGCTGTTATCTCTTTATAAATGAACATTAACAGGAATATTGTTACAGGCATTTCTTTAAATCAATCAGCATGTGGATCCAGTAACCAGGGTTGGGAGGGTTCATTTAAAAATGCAATCAAGTACAGTTACTAATTACCTGTTAAAAAATTTAATCAGTAGCGTAATATTAAAGTCATATAAAGTCAGCAATATTAAAGTCATGTAACTTCATTAATTTCCATTATTTTTGATTTACTTCAATGTCAAATGTGCATATAAAGACAACAGAAAAGAAATATCAATAAAATGACTTTTATACACAGTTTTATTGAAGAGTAATCTGTAAAACAACAGAACAATGAGATAAGGCCTGTAATTTAAGACCATAGAGCACGGCTTACAAGGCAAGAAAACCAAAAATCACTTTCTTCCTTCGCAATTGCAGTTTAGTATGTAGGAACCATTTAGCCAGCCCAATCAGAAACTGCATATATGTGCATCCCTACTGTAGATCTAGTGTACATTTAATCAAAATCTAGTTTTGGGCAAAACTTTCTGGTATAATGGAAGAGGAGGAGGAGGAGGACCTCCTTCAAGTGGTCATCGTGCACAAGCCAGTGCTTCAGATTTCCTCTCCAAACTGTCCCCCTCAATCCAGTGACATGTTAAACCAAAGAAACTTAGGTTATGTGCAGTCCACATATTTGCTGCTGTGCACACACTTGTCACATTCTGAAGTTTTGCAGTCGAGGCTTCTTTCATGGCAGCAAATTCCCTCTCAATACGCTGGACTCGTGTCTTTCTGCTCATGACTGTTTTGCCACCACTGATTCCCTCTACAAGTTTTTTGAATGAAGGCTGCTCAACCAATGAGAAAGACTGATCATCATCAATCACAAAATCAAACATTAGGCTACTGACTCAGTTTGAGATGTACAGTGCCCAAGTTCACGTTTTGCTTGTTTGAACGGAAGATGCAAGGCCTCTTGTCCTTGTCCGTGTTCAGATGTGCTAGGCTGCTGATTCATCTCAGACTGACTGGTGTCTTCTGTGGTCAGAAGTGAGTGATTTGGATGCTTCCTCTGAGAAACACAAAGCACAAAGTAAAAATCAGGCAATTGTAGTGCATATTTTAATAATCAGTTGTAGTATATTTGTTCAGTAAAGGACCATACCAGCAAGTTTGCAGGTTTAACTCAATAACTACTGCCTGTATACATGTTATGTTACTGACATTTTTTCCAAATCATAAAACTGCATTTTTTTCAAATCCCCTAATCTTTCAAAATCAAATGTCCAGGTGATAAAGACCTTAAAATTCAATGTTTCACTTTGTAACTGTAATGCTGGATTGTAAAAGGCATGGCTGTTTTAATTTCTCGGTAAAAGCCGTGTTTTCCTGGGACTATATTCCCTGGCGGAGGCATACATTGTCTTCCATACAACTCTGTGTTAGATTGGTGAAATAAAGTTACTTCGATGAAAAATAGATGTTATATTCGCTATGATAGATTATTTGAGTACATTTCACGTCTCTACATATTGACTTTTATAGCTTGTTGGAATGTACTGAAATCAATGCCAGTCTGAAGGTCAGAAAAATTATAATTTTTTTTTATCATTCCAGTAGTATGTTTTAGAAAATGGCTGGCAGTAACACAGCATGTATAAGGGTTGGCTCCGGTGTTGTGTTTTAACTCTGTTTATTTTGCTGCATTCAATAATTCCATCACTGGTTCTAATAATAATAATAATAATAATAATAATAATGATAATAATAATAATAATAGTCAAGTACTATTTCAACTTTTCAAAATCAGACAAACAGCAACACATCAATATTACAGCAACACACCAGTAGTCATGCATGTTATGAGGCCAATATATACAGAAAACAATCCACAAGTTTAATTTCAGGCATCATGTACTGATAAGAAAGACACATGGAAACATGGCCACCATATTTATTCACTGCATAACTAGCTGTCAATAACAGATGATGTCTAAATAAAATGATTACTGTATGTTTATTTAGTCATATATTGCTGTTGCTGGAATGTAAAAACTGTGGTGAAATGCTAATTTAACTTTATGCAAGCTAACCTACATCACCAGACAATTTCCCCAACACATCAGGGACAGAGATAGATGCCCAGTTTGTCTAAAGTAATGAGGAGAGAAAAAAAAAGAGGAGAGAAACTTTTCTTGCGGTACAAAATACTGCTTTTTTAATTTTGCCTCCCAACAGAATAGGCACCAAGATACTCAAAACCAAGAACACGGAACTAGAACACATCACTGTCCTGCAGAGCACGCTGGGAAGTAGAGTCCAGCCCAACACACCGCCGCTACAGTAACTTTAAAACATTAAAGTTTGACTAGTTTAACTTTTTTTAAATAATCACTTAAAAACACGATAGTAGCTCTCACCTTTCAATCTGTTCTACTGACGCAGTCTCTACATTGGTGCCGATAACAGTTTTCAGTGAAACTTAATCACTATGGCAATGAGTCGTGCTGGCGCGAGGCGCTCAAATCCATAAAAAGTGGGAGGAGCAGAGGTAGAAGCCGAAGACGTACAAAGTTAAATGGACGTTTTCCAAGAGTGAGAAATCAGGTGTCAAGCATGAGAGCGTGAAGTCAGCCATTTACATGAGTCTCACGCTCAATGCATGAGAGTTGGCAGCCCTGGACATGGCTGTACAGTACATCGCTGCATTTCAGTTCCAAAATGTGAAAAAAGCGTTGCAAATCCATTTCTTCTCCCCCTTCAGCCATTGTGCATTAAAAAACAACCGGGCTAAGTAAAAATCTAAACGTCAAGAAAGAAAGTTTAAATAAACATTAATGCTCCATTACGTGCTAGCTAGGTTTACTTGAGTTAGCTAAGCTAACCGGTCCTCTTCTTCTTCTTCTGTTGAATTTCTGGCAGGCTGTTTAGCTGTGTAGCATAATGCTGTACTCCGATGACATAGGCCAAGGCCAGCTAGAAGGCTCTGGCCCATAAAAGTATACGCCCAACACGGCAAGCGCAAAATCTGATTGGTTAAAGAATATGACAATCAACAACATTGTCCCATTTGCTTAAATAGTAGAGGGGATTCACTCCAGATTCTGAAGGCCTCAGGCTAGATTTTTTTCCCCCGGAGACAGCACAGGTGGAAAAATCTGATTGGATAAAAGCTCTAAATTATATGCGCTGGGCTGGAAGCAGCACCACTGAGGGAGAGAGTAGCAATGAAATGATGTTAATAATAAACTGATGGGAACAAACCTTGCAAAATACATACAAAATACATTAATTACAAATATATATTAAATTATAAAAACATAATTTGATGATTTTGACCATCTCTATGCCAGCAGAGAAGGCCTCACTGGCCCTGACTGCACAACACTGGGTGTAAGGGACTCAGGGAGTGCTACCGGTCCAGGGTTAGGAGGCACAATACTTGCCTTGCCCCAGGCGCTGGCAACCCACACTACGCCACTGCTACCAATTACCACTACCCATGGAAAATAGTTTTTAATTTTGAAAATAAATAATCCACGAAAAGAACAAGAGCACGATGTTATCATTCCGGCATCAGGAAGAGAAGCGGTGAAGTTTTAAAACAGCCACAACCTGTATGTGGATTATTTTCAGAAAATCAGAGGAATACTATGACAATTCTCAGGAAAACAGGTAATTAGCTAAACAAATAAATTGATGGAACAACATCAGGAGGTCGGCTGAGGGAATTCCAAAACTCCGTATCGCTGAATGTCTAGCACATAGGCCGGTGTTCCGGTTTAACTGGTGTTGAATCAATGATGGTGATATTTGCATACGTGACGATAGGTTGCTATGGAGACCAGGACGCTAAAACACCGAGGACCCCATCGGGAATAATAGAGTAGGCGTCTATGGTCATGCCTGTTCAAAACTTTGCGAATGCCAAAACGCTATTTATTCATTTNAGAGTAGGCGTCTATGGTCATGCCTGTTCAAAACTTTGCGAATGCCAAAACGCTATTTATTCATTTAAAGGTGCTGTTGTGAAAGGTAAATGTCTGCCAAGTATCATATTAGTTGTTTGTGACTACCATCTATTTTATATAACTTTAGCGAACCACATAGCCTAAGCATAAACTCAGGCTAGCTGCATTGTTGGAGTCTGTCAACGTGAGACGCCCAGGTTAATTTGTGATACAACTTCGATCGTATTTGATTGATAGATTGCACACGATTTTACCACAAAGCATATCGGTAACTATTAAGGAGAATTATTCAACCAAATTAGACATGATTCTTAAATCATATTTCATAGATTAAGGCGTTGTTTTGCTGAATCAGCACACATCTTCTGGATGTGGCAAAATGAATTTACAGACTTTGAGGATATGAGGTCTTGATATTTTTTACTCTTTTAATCTTGTACACAGTGACAACACATAAGACGTGCTGAGCACCCATATTTATGCATTTATGTATTTTTTATCAGTACAGCTGTAATGTTTTATTATGTACATGATCTGATAAAGTATTAGCTCTATAAGTTGTGCAGTGTATTACCTTCACCATTAAACATGTTACAGAAGATGGTTCTAGTTTTCTTTATTGTTATAACTTGCTGGCCTTATTTTTTCATTTACATATGGTCTCCTTTGTGCTATTCTTATCCTTATCCTTACCTGACTTTTTGTGAATTGTTGTGTGATGAGCGTGTAGCAAAGAAATTTCCCAGCAATAATAAATTACTCCTAGCTAGCTAGCTATCAGTATCCTTCTGCCATTCACAAACAATTTATTCCTGCAAATGCAGACAATAAAATGCTATTTCATTCAACATTGTTGTTCAGGGCTGCCAAGTTTCACCAAAAGTTTGGAGTGAGACTTCGGGGGGAAGGGACCCTCGGTCACTGGCGAAAAAAATGGGGCCGTCTGAAGCCAGATTTAGAGTAATATCTCATTTTAAACTAACATTAGGATTAGACTGTTGTGATGACATTATTTGGTCTTAACCATCAATATTTGGTCATCCATGCCAGCTACTCTCCCTACCCTGTTGGCCTCCTCATGCTCTCTCCCTCTGTGTCTTTACTCTGAATATACCAGTGAACATGCAAGAAACATTATCAGTAAATTAGTGACTAGAAAGAATGTTCATACACATAGTCTACATTAGACTTTTGTGATGTCATTATTCAGTCTTATTCTGTCATTATTCAGGCAGCCCCTCTCCCCCGCCCAATTATTTTTGCAACTTAAAAATCAGTTTCCTGCAATTTTACATATTGTTCATAATGGACCAGCATAAGTAGAAATGAAAATAATTGTAAAATCTGATAAAACAAGAAAAATTCAGACAAATAAAATAAACTGTTTTATTTATAAACTTTAAATAAATACAAATTGATGTAAATTTCATCCACGAACACACACATGAACAATGAGCAATATTAAAATCATCAGCATTTCTTAAAGGGGCACTTAACCAAAAAACAATGCTGAACCCGTCCCAGGGTTGCCACGGGTTGGGAAAGTGCTTGAATTTAAAACAAAAAAGAATCAAGGCCTTGAAAGTGCTTGGATTTATAAATATGTCCTTAAATCTCTGAGTTTGAGCTTTGTGCAGAGAGCAAAACAAAAAGATGCACTTTATTATTGTTCCGGTTCTTGTTAGCACTGAGAAGAAATACATGGTGTTGAGCAAGCATGCATTTTAGCACCATGTAGATGTAGATGAAAAAACAGCAATACCTTGTCTTATAGGGACTGCTACCTTATCATTTCATTGAGCTNAGATGTAGATGAAAAAACAGCAATACCTTGTCTTATAGGGACTGCTACCTTATCATTTCATTGAGCTGTAACACATTAACACAAGGATTCAGTGTCCCCGATGACATCACTGGTGGCCATATTCAAACTCATTTACTCTCAATAACTGTCAAACTAAATTAATGTGTGCAAAACTGTTCAGAGTTTTTGGATGTGTGAAATTATGTGCAAAATAAATCAGCATTGTTTTTTGGTGAAGTGACCCTTTAAGTGCTCTCAAGAAGCTAGAGCATAATAAAATGCACCCTTGCTCAACAACATGTATTTCTTCTCAGTGCTAACAAGAACCAGCAAATTCAGCCAATTCAAGCACTTACCTAACCCCTGGCAACCCTGGCACACGTGCGTGTTTTGGTTTACATGTGTCTCATGTTGTAGGTGTTTGTGGCAGATTTTGATGCCTTGATGACAGAAGTAGAGGGCTCCCACTTGAAACATTGTGGCTCAAGGCCGGCCATCTTCACCGTCATGATGGATGAAAGGGTTCCATCAAGAGCCAAACTGTTTCGGGTTAGGGTTTTGTTCAGCCCCACAGCAGAGAACACTCGTTCAGCATCAGCATTTGAATGTGGAAGTACCAACACCAACTTGGCAATAAGAGAGAGCCTCCCAAATCTGCTCATACCAGTCACTTTTGAAAAATATACATAGGAAGCTTAATTTCTCTCTTAAGTACTTTTGTAAGCATTAAGTTGATGAAGTCAATGTGTATGTCAAAAGGTGCAGAATAATTCTTACCTTATTCTTCAATGATGCCATGTTACCCCAAAAGCTCTCAACATCGAATGTGGCTGGGTCTTGGCAGTGTTGTGGATGATGTGACAGAGGCACCCATGGATGTAGATGTTGCCATTTTCATGAAGAATTCTGGAAGCGATGGAATTTCTTGCTCCTGTACTGACTGGTGCATTATCAACGGACAGACTCACAGTTTCCCCATGGTATGGCATGTTTTTGCAAGGCCTCATCGATCTTTTGATAGATCTCTTCAGCTGTGCCACAGTTATGGCCACTGGTGGTGCACATATCCAAAAACCTGTGAACAACTTTGCTAGTGTCACTGTCATATACCCGCACAGTGAGTGGATTCACCTATTCTCTTCCTGCAATGATATGGTACATGTATGTCAGATTAAAGGTACACATCAGACTGAAATCGTCTGTGTGTGTGTGTGTGAGAGTGAGTAATACCTGTATCATTTGACCCATCTGTGATCAGTGTGAAAGGATTTCCCCTCATCTTCATGACCAGTTCCTTTCTAAAATGTGGTGCCACTGCTTCATTTATTATGCACGTTGTTTTTGTGCAGGCACACTTGTAGCTCTGCGCAGTGGGGGAATCTTTAAAGCATTCTTTCATCAATGGGCCGAAATGATCTGCTACTGCAAATGGCACATTGTGTTCAACCATTGCCACTGCCACCTTCACCTCCGCTCTCCTTGTCTGCAACATTCCATGTAACATTAAGTGTTTTTAGTTTGCTTGTTTTATTTATTATCATTATTTATGCTGATATAACCTACAATGTTAAAAACAAGTGCAAAGAGCAATTCAGCTACTACCAGTTGGGGGTGTTTTGGAAACATATGAATGAGCAGCATATTGAGCATGAAAACACATCAGATGGGGAAATACTTTTACTAGTGTATATTGGTGAAATAATTCTAAAATCAAGACATCAATACCCTGCAACACAGCTTAAATCATAAGGATTACTACAGAAAACCCTTATAACACTTCTACAGGTGTTTCCAAATGCCCACCATAACAGTAGTAGCTCAATTGCAGGAATTTCTTTACCAGTGCATACACTTTTTTGAGGTTCATAGTATGTACCTTGGCATCCTGTGCTGTCATGCCATCAACAGAGGGTGGGGCATAATACTGTGCAATCCTGCTTGTTGACTGGAGTGCCTGTTCTTTGGCCTGATGCCCCTTGCTTTTTATATGTCTAGTTACATCCGTAACACCTTGATGGGAAATGAGTGAAGCCACTTGAAAGACACAAAGCTTACATTATACATTCAAGAGTAAAATGGGGCAGTGGATAATAATAATAATAATAAAGCTGGTGAGTTAGTATTTGTTTTACACAAGACGTTGATTTCCTATTTTATAATTTTATGTAGTGTAAGTAGATGTGTGGCTTAATTATTTGAGTTCAGTGGATTTGATAATGCCAGAAGAAACGTTCCTTAGTCACGATAAGAGTATCACAACTTAATCTGAGGAACTTTTAAATTCATGAATTAGAGACACTCCCACAAATACAGCTCATTGTTCAAAAATGCATCATTCTATGTTCAATAGCGCTATTTTTTAAATGACACCAGTACCAGCAGCATTTCCACAGCTAGTGGCGCATCATATAAGCTGCTGCTACTTGACAGACAAAAGCAGTTGTTTTGAAGATGGATGGTTCGAGTCTTGGCGATGTTTTTATTTAAGTAGCTTAAAATCGGATGGTGCTTTAATGTATTTTTAGCAACATATCTAAATGCTTTCAAGGTGTCAGAGTTTCAGTTTGTATATTTTTAGATAAATGCAACAAGTAATAATGAGGCATTTGACGAAGGCAGCGGGAGATTTCACTTCCTGGTTAGTTACATGGGTCCTCGCAGGCCACGCCCACAAAACATCTGACTCACCACGCCGGTATCACCAGTTGATCGGAAACACCAGTTAATCCGGCACACCCGCATCGACTCAGGTACAGGATAATTACTGAAAACACGTAACGAGTGAGATTCTTAAAAAAAAAAAAAGGAAAAAAATCACTAATAATTACACAGCTAAATACGCTAAATAAGTGCCGTGATAATTAAAGCTCATTTGTAAAGCTTTCCTTACCTTCATCACTGCATTGTTGACGATTCAGAAGAGGAAGAGGAGTCCGGAAAACTTAATGTCAGCTAATGTTAGTTACGTAATCAGCTGTNATTCAGAAGAGGAAGAGGAGTCCGGAAAACTTAATGTCAGCTAATGTTAGTTACGTAATCAGCTGTTCACCAGTACCTTACATGGATTATTTGCAGAAAATCACTGGAATTCTATGACAATACACAGAAGCAAAAGGTACGCTAACTAGCTAAACAAATAAATTGATGGAGCAACTTTGGGGGTTCGGCGTATATGCGGGCTTCTGTAAAAAGCTCAAAAGCAGGTCGACTTATAATTGACCATATAAGGTAACCTGTCGACCTTGCTGGGGGGGTGATACTGTGACTGCCTGCTGTAACACTTAGATCCGGCAGAGGGCGCCAAAAACTGCACTACACTGCCTCTTATTTACTTAGCCATAAAAACAAAAGTACAAACGTAAATTAAAGACAAGACAAAGAAAATACTAACAAATAATAAAATAATTCATAATAACAATAATAATGCAAACTTAGCAATAAAGTTTTGTTATAAAAATTCATGCATAGGTAACTGTCAGGCTTAATCTTTATTGACAGCCAATACACAGCAGTCTCCACTCAAACTGTAGTGAAGGGACGAGGGTCAATCTCAGGTTAAAACATATGACGACACACACACACACCTACAAATACAAATACAGATACAAATCTTTGTAGTTATGACGACACACACACAACAACAACAGGCTAGGCTATTAGCTCAGCGATTAGCATGTTTATTACCTTAAACATTTCACACACTGCCGCTTGAATATGCTGTAACAATTCCAAACACAGACGTGTAATCATTATAATGCGCTGTGGAGTCGCTTCCTTTTACTTTCAATATGCTGAGAGACAAACTGAGCAGAAATGTCATTGTAACGATAAACTACCGGTAACTTAATCCATTCCGGCAAGCCCCGTCGTCTTTCATTCTTCCCCCACTCAAAATGATGAATCGGCGATTTCTCTCCGTGCTTTCGGTTCAGCAGCTGTCACGAGTCTCACGGATCATTCGATTCAGTCGGTTCATAGATTCGTGCGATTCATAGGTGAACCGCGGAATCGGTGAATCTATGAACTGTTCATAGGTTCATAGATTCATAGGTTCTCGCTCTGCCCTCTGTCTGTCTCCACTCAGTGAGCCTGTCTGTGAGTGCGCCCCCTGGTGGACGCTCACCTACACTACATCAAATGCCAGTTAAGCAGTGTTTACTCCACACAAACTAGATTCCTAGCCAAACAGACTTTAGTTTAATGGTTGGAGTTAGAATCTGTTGTTTAATCTCAAAGATGGGATGTTGTGAAAGAAAAAGTATATAAAAATATTGAATCTCATTCATTTATATCACGGACTGGAGTGAACCGGAAGTATATGGTTCAGTTACAGCNGAATCTCATTCATTTATATCACGGACTGGAGTGAACCGGAAGTATATGGTTCAGTTACAGCTGTGAATCGGTTCACCGATTCCTGGACAAAGAATCGAGTCATTGATTCAATGAGTCACTGAATCGGCCATCTCTAGTTGGCATGATTGATTGACAAGTGCACAGCAAACATCAAGTAACGCATGCACACATCGAATAAGGACTTGGCAGGCATCGAATAATGAAAGCCCACGTCAAGTAATGAAATCACGACACCTAGTGGGAAAAAATAGACGTACATCTTAAAATAAAATAAACTTTGTTTTTATGTGGAGATTTGTTGATTAACCTGCTCTTTTGTTATTTGGTGATTGGCTTTTTATTATTTGACCTCTGATTCATTGTTTGACGGTTGGCTTTTCATTATTTGAGCTCAGTATTCATTATTTCATATTAAGCTTTTCATTATTTATTCTGAGTACTCATTGTTTGATGTTTGTCCTTTTATTATTCAAGCTGAGTATTTGTTATTTGAAGCAGGTACATTTTAATCATTACATGTTGTAATTCATTGTTTGAATGTGGCACTAAATATGTTTCATATATACCTGCCAAATTTCAACTTCATACAGCGCCACGTTTTCGAGATATGCGTGCCGCAGACAGACAGAATTACTGGCATTATAGTAAGAACTAAGATATTAGGCTACAAATAAACTTGAGTTGACTTGATGGATCATATAAACCTGATAATTTTATGGGTTAAAATTCATATTCATGTCTGCAAGTGGTCAAACAAGTGTCCTTCTTTTAAATTGTTTCTTCTTGAATTTGTAAATACTGTCAGTCTCAAACTTATACAATAGATGAATAGCAAAACCAACAAATTTTATACAAACATGTCTAAATTTCTTCTATTTAACTTTTTTGTTGTTGTATTTAGCCTTTGCTACTTTATTTTTATTTTTTTATAGTTGCCTCGCTCCTTTTTTCTCTTGTGTTGTATATAGTTTCTGTTTTTGTATCAACAAAGTGCAAATAAAGTTTTGTGTTTAAAAAAAAAAAAAAGAAAGGCGGACCAACCCGGAACAAGGAAATAACCTTTGTTTGGTGAATGACGTCAGAGGTTGATTCATAAGAGCTCTGACTGATTACGGGGAATTCACGTTTCATCATGATTTCCGTGTCCAACGCTGCTGAGACCTGACATATCGGCCACTTAACTGGATCACCGACATGTCGGGGGCAACAAGTTCTCCGGTAGGAAATTAACAAATTAGCCCAGTCATCTGAATGCACATGAACCATGCTAGTTGCCTGGCGTGTGCCATTTTCGCAGATTACCCATGGTGTGGCGTGATTGGTTAATGTTTGCGGCTGTTTGCGCGTTCTGCTCTGCCATTGGATGTTACACAAGAGATGCGAGGTCGTCAAAAGGTGGACAGATAAGGCGCAGAAAAGTAAATGAACAGCAGATGTTAGCATTTTCTGTCCATTCACATAAAATGTTTAAAAGCCATGTTTATGTAAGAGCATCACTTATGTAAACGTCGCTGCTTTTCCTCCACTCAGAACTGTGCGTGTCCCGCTGTGACGTCACACAAACCTCACATTACTGCAATGCCAGTAATTCTGTCTGTGGCACGCATATCTCGACAACGCGGTTCTGTACGAAGCTGAAATTCGGCAGGTATAACGCTCGAGACCCAAGGATGTGTTTTTTCCACGTGTGAAGCTGTTTGGTTGAGCGGTTCTCGAAATCGTGCCGGTACAAAATAGTCCGCGCTTTATCGCCGGCCGCGGCGGAAGGATACTCTCCGGCCGCGGCAACATGATACGCTCCGGACTCAGCAGCATGCTCGCTCGGCGGGCACTAATGGCTGCGGAACGATAACTGCACTTTTTTCTCAATGCAGATTCAGACTTAGGCTCAGGTTGTCCAACTTTACAAAGGAAACTTCTTATTATTTGTGCATATTTCTTTCTTTCTTTTTTTTTTTTTTTTT
>VXCM01009398.1:0-23991 GCA_014773175.1 Lucifuga dentata | reverse complement strand
AGAATACCTCCAAAATGGTGCTTAGACCCAAAATGGACTGAGGTTATTGCGAGTGTTACGTCATCTGTCAAGAACCAATTCTTGCTCTGGCTTCAGATGTGTTAAATCTGAGGGTGTGAGGGTGTGTGTATAGGAGCTGAGCTGGGATTGGCTGAAGGCCTAGCAGACAATTGGCTCAATTCAAGCTGCTGCTGTTTTTTTTTTTTTTTTTNGGTGTTGTTTTAAGTCAACTTTAATCTCGGTAACTCGTTTGATAGTTTTCCATGTTTGGAAAATGCTATGGGTGGATTAACGTTTTCTCCTGTTTGTCCTTAATTTTGTAGATAAGTGTCTGCAGTGTGTTTTATGTTTGACTAGGTTCTTTTTGTTAATTGAATTCTGTAAATCACCTCGTTTGTTGTGTTGTCATTGACGATAATTTTTATGTCTCATAATGTAAATAAATCACCAGCCATAATCGAGCCATTCTTGGTCTCAGACTGGTTTTGAGAGTTGCAGCAAACAGGCTTCATTTCTCACGTTACGTCATGATTCATTACACAGGCTGGCTGGAAGCCATAAGAGCTGAAACACAACACTAAAGGATTTTAACATTCTAAGTTCAGAAAATGTTGCTTGTTTTGTAATTATGAAAAAAAAAGGACACTTTACATTGGATTCATGTGTTGATGTGTGCCGCACAGCGTGCACCCAGACGGAACATGCTGTCAAATTCAAATTTTCCAGACTGGATGTTGATTTATTCTTGGGTCAAAGATGTATAGCACATGGCCAGTCTCTCCTGAGAAGGACCATACCACCCATTTAGCATGTTTGAGCCTAATATATTCAATTTTCATACATGTAACGTTACTGACAATCATTTCCCAAAGCATACTACTGGAACGGTGAATTAAAAATGTTTTTCCTACCTTCCAGACCTCCATTGGTTTCAGTTCATTCTGCTATTAAAATCAACTTGTTGATACGTGAAACGTTCTTGGGATAGGTAATCCTCATCACCAACAAGATGTGTATTCAGGTTTGTTTGTTTTTTTTTAATTATGTAATTTTAGTGTTTAAGCTCAATAAAAAGCGTGGAGTGAATGTATGCCTCCACCAGGGAATATAGTCCCAAAAGAAGACCTGCGTTTATGGAAAAATTTAAAGGACCGTGACTTCATAAGGCTGTGTAACTATTAGCAGGAGAAACATGGATTTTTAAGGTGGGTGTATCACTTGAATATTTGATTTTGAAAGATTAAGAGATTTAGCAAAATATCAGGAAAGCTGAAATACGGTTTTATCCTTTGGGAAATGATTGTCAGTAACGTAACATGTATGAAAATTGAATATATTAGGCTCAAACATGCAAAGTGGATGGTATGATCTTTTAGATATCAGTATGGTCCTTCCTAGATTCTGTATCTAACACTATAGAGAGATTTTAAAAACTAAAGCAATATGTGGGATAGATGANTTCCTAGATTCTGTATCTAACACTATAGAGAGATTTTAAAAACTAAAGCAATATGTGGGATAGATGAAAAATGGTGGTATGGTTCTTTAAGGTCTCTTATCAGAAGTTTCTTTACAACTTTACAATGAAGTAAATCAAACAGGTGAGTCGTTGACAGTCTGAAATCTCCCCTGAATCTCTTCATTCATCCTCAGTTTGTGAGTTAGCTGCTGGAATTCTCCCAGCAAACTGGATGAACCCACGTGTCTGTCTGCCTTTATTGCCAGCTCTGTAAACGAGTGGATAAAATTGAAAGAGCCAGAACTTTACTGTTTTTATATAACATTGTGTAAAATGCTAAAACACTATTGCATCCTCAAATGCTAAAAAATTTCCCATCAAACTACCAAAGAAACATTTCCACGTCTGCCTCCTGCTGCTGCTGCAGATGCAGCGATTCCATAACGACTGGTACGGCTGTTTTTCTACCGTCAACATGTGAATCCAGGATTATAGTCATACAGGCCAGGGATCAAACCTTTGGCTTTTTAGTTACATGACAGTGTTGGCGTGTAACGTGTCATCCTACTGTGTGACATGCTGAGTCCATAGAGAGCAGAAACACAAATCTGCAGCTCTGCAGCTCAGCCTGCCTGGATGCTGTTTTTTGTTGTCAATTTTTGTGTACATTCATTGAGGTGTGTGTGTGTGTGTGTGTGTGTGTGTGTGTGTCTGCAGCACAGTTGACAGCTCTGTTTGGCATTCTATGAGCTGGCTGGGAAGCACGTTACAGTCTGCCATGTAGCTCTGTTACCCTACATTCTATTCTATTCTATTCTATTCTATATTCAGTTTAATTTTTTAATATTTTCATTAATTAAATCCTAGCTTGTGTTCTACTTGGTTTAATTACACTTTTCTCTTTTTAATTTTTCATATTTTCCTCTCATGTATTGTTTTCTTCTTCTTCTTACTTTCTTTCATTCCTTCCTTCCTTTCTTCTTTTTTTTTTTTGGGAAAGCTTCATTCTTTTTTCCCCTCCTGGCCATCTGTTCCCTTGTGTCAGTTATTCTTCATCCTCTCCCTCCTGGCGTTTCTCTCTCTTAATTCTCATGAGTCACGTTTCTCCGTCTTCCTTGTTAGTTTGGGAGTCTTGATGCTGCTCGGCTGCAAACCACCACCTTTATTTTTCTCTGATGGCTGCAGGATTGCTAAACCGAGATTGTCTCCAACTGGCCGAAGTGGCTCCAGTTGTTGTTTATGCTCGGATACACACCTCATGCTGTGTTTTAAAGTGAAGCTCTCAGGGAGAAAGATCAGAGTTTTGCTGTTTTTGAACTGCAGAACCACTTGAAGAGCATCTTGTTGAACTGAATGGAAAAATTGAGAAAAAAAAAAAAAAAANAAAAAAAAAAAAAAAACTTGCAGATGTCGGGTTACAGAGGAACAAATCAAAACTTTTCAAAATGTAAGAGTTTTGATTTTCCCATTTTTCCAACAGGCTAACTTCAGGAAATCGCAGCAGCTTATGAAGCTTGTGAAAGCTAAAGTAGATAACATGATTGCTAAGGAGAGAACATGATGTATGGTATGAACAGGGTACAACATGAATATGCTAGCTTGAGCATGATTGCTAACAAGCTAGCATGGTGTACATGTATGAACAGGGTAGAACATGAACATTCTAGCTTGTTAGCAGTCATGCTAATAACCTATGATGGTGTACAGGTTTGAACAGGGTGGAACATGAACATGCTAGCTCATTAGCATGATTGCTAAGGAGCAAGCAAACAGGTATGAACAAGGTAGAACATGAAAGTGCTGGCTTGAGCATGATTGCTGACAACCTAGCATGGTGTGCAGGTATGAACAGGGTGGAACATGAACATGCTAGCTCATTAGCAATCATCTTAATGAGCTAGCATTGTGTGCAGGTATGAACAGGTATGAACTTGCTTGCTCATTAGCATGATTATACTGAACAAGCGTGGTGTACAGGTATGAATAGGGTGGAACAAGAACATGCTAGCCCACAAGCATGATTGCTAAATAGCGAGAATGATATACAGGTATTAACAGGGTGGAACATGAACATACTAGCTTGTTCGCAATCATGCTAATGAGCTAACATGGTGTGCAGGTGTGAACAGGGTGGAACATGAACATACTAGCTTGTTCGCAATCATGCTAATGAGCTAACATGGTGTGCAGGTGTGAACAGGGTGGAACATGACCATGCTAGCTTTTAAGCATGATTTATTAATCTCTTACATTCAACTTATAATGGTTTATGTCATGTGTAGAAGCATGATATTCTTAAAAGACCATACCCTTAATTTTGCATGAAAAACTCAAGAAATACACTACATATAAATGTTGCTTTACTAGCAACCATTTACTAAAATGCACAACTGGAGTGGTACATTTTAGAATAGTTTTTCCTACCTTCCAGACTGCCATTGGTTTAATTTGGTTTAATTTATAGCTTTTTGTCTTCAGAAGATCGTGTCTGACCAATAAGAAGCCCTGACGTCTCACACACACGTCACACACTCTTCAGCAGGGGACAGACTGATCAAACATGTCTCAGCATCTAATTTTATTTGACAAAAATGGAGACAAAATACTTCTTTCATTTGCAGAAAGGAAATTAAAATCTCCATGTTCATATTTCTGAAAAGGTCGTTCAACCTCTAAACATGACAGAGCAGCTATTTATGACAGAGCGCTTTAGAGGAGGATCTGCTCCTGAATAAATGACATAGCTTCACAGAAAGGAGTTTGTGAATTTTTGTGTTTGATACTCTTAAGTCTGAATTACAACAGAGGTCAAAGGGAAAATAAAGTGTTAGGTGTCATTTTCTTCTCGTCATCGCGTCTCGCCTTCATTTTTGTCAAACTATCCAAACATCACATTTCTGTAATCGTCGGAAGGCAGTTAATTACTGTAATGTGTTTGACGGAAAGGATTTGGTTATTGTCAGCATTCTCCCTCATCGGGCAGCGTTCCAGGAGTCAGAGCGAAGCCGCTGGATGTCTGTGATGAGAACAAGGAAGGAAGGAAGGAAGGAAGGAAGGAAGGAAGGAAGGNAAGCCGCTGGATGTCTGTGATGAGAACAAGGAAGGAAGGAAGGAAGGAAGGAAGGAAGGAAGGAAGGAAGGAAGGGAGAGAGGAAAGAAGGAAATAATTGACAAAAGCTCTTCTATCCTCGCTTCTTCTTGTGAAGTAGAAACAGAGAAAAGGTCATCAGTAGTAACCTCTCTGCAGAGGTGGGTAAAGTAGCCAGGAATTGTACTCAACTAAAAGTATTGTTACTTTATGATAATAGTGACTCAAGTATAACTAAGAGTAGTCACCAGAATAATGACTTGAGTGAGAGTAAGAAAGTATGTATTAAAAACATTTCAGCAGCATGGTGGCTTAGCACTGTCGCCTCACAGCAAGAAGGTCCCGGGTTCGAATCCGACTGGGTCCTTTCTGTGTGGAGTTAACATATTCTCCCCGTGTTTGCGTAGGTTCCCTTCGGGTGCTCCAGCTTCCTCCCACCTCCACAGACATGTAGGTCATGTGAAGTGCTCTAAACTGTAGGTGTGAATGAGTTTGTCTGTCTCTATGTGTCAGCCCTGTGATAGGCTGGTGACCTGTCCAGGTGAACCNTGAGTTTGTCTGTCTCTATGTGTCAGCCCTGTGATAGGCTGGTGACCTGTCCAGGTGAACCCCGCCGTGACCCTTAACAGGAGACAAATGGATGGATGGATAAAAAGATTACTGAGTAGTGAGTAACTTTGATCAAGCTTATCCTTCAGGATAATCAACAAGCTATAAAGCTCGTCTGAGGAAAAAAATGCAAAGTAGCCACATGTAGCTTCTACTACAATCCAAATCATATGTGGTAAATATCTGATTTATAAATCAGATATTTACCACATAACAAATCATGACAATTCTGGCCTGGCCCTAAGACAGTTAGCTAGGTTAGCTTCATGAATTTACTCAGAATACAACAGGAAAACTTGAGTTAGCATTAGCATCAGCAGCTACAGGAAAACTTGAGTTAGCATTAGCAGTAGCAGCTAGTTAAGACAGTTAGCTAGGTTAGCTTCATGAATTTACTCACAATAGAGTAATAGAGTAAAGTTCTCAGTAAAGTACAATTTTGTGAAATGTGAATGTAAATGTAACAGAGTAAATAGAACATGTTACCTCTGCCTCTCTCCTTTGTTATAGCTTCAACGTAATTAATTTCCCCCTTCAGAAATAATAAAACGACTATTTAGCATTAGCATTAAATTCGTTCAACTTCTCGTTGAGAATTAGAGTGGAGGGGAAAGAAACAGAAAAGAGGGGTGGGAGGTGGGACTGAATATGAGCAGAAGGAAAAGGAAGGAAGAGGAGGAAATGAAATGAACAACAAAACAGTTTTAGAAAATATATCTAGACATTATTATCTCTGGGTGTTCCTCATCTGACTCGGGGATGGAAAGACAGATATCGATAGAGGGAGATGAACTAACTTTCATCTGACCCGACCATGTTAGAGGAAGTAGGTGTTGCGTAAATGTTGTGCAAAAAGTCACTAATGGGAGGAAGAAGAGATGTTGGCGTCTCCTTCTTGACCTGTGGAGGTGGAGACAGCGTGGAGATGACAGCCTGGAAGGAGACGAATGACAGGAAACGTCTCCTCTGGACGGTGAGTAAAAAGTGCTGACTGGGGTCTGACCCGCCTATCAAATCAATCAGTCAATCGGCCATCGAGAGCTGACCAATAGGGTTTCGCCGCCTTGGCGTGTTGCTCGGAGTGAAATGGCGTTCTGGCATGATGCTCGTTTTAATCTGCTTAAGTATTCGCCCACACGGCAGCGTCAATGAGGCAGAGTGGCAGTGATGGATCTCAGCAGGTTTCAGGACTCGCCGACAGGGCAGGAAGCTCTGCGCCGGCTGACAAACTGGCTACTGGACCTCGACAATTCATCAGCCACGTTCAACACACGCACACNCCCCCCCCCCATCTAAAGCAAATTCCGGGAAAATAGTCTCAGTCGTTTGTGCTGCTAAAATTTCCATTTGTGCTGCAATCATTTTTTAGATATTGAAGAATATTTTATGGGTCATTTGGCGAAGATTGGTGACATCATCCCTTAAAATAAAAGTTTAAATAAAAGTTGGTTGAAACACAAAACAGTAACTAAACTGATCCACTTGTAGTTTGATCTAATTCTTCTTAATCGTTCCTGTGCAGTAGAAAAGTACACTTAACTGTACAAGTGTCTTCTTCGATTTTTGTCAGTTTTCATGGTTCTTGATGAGTTGATGAGAAGTTATAAACCATTAAAAAGGACGGTACAAAATAGGTGAAAACAGACTGAGTAGCAAGAGGCTAAACAGAGATATGAGGTACTTTACCTGACAAAGGAGTTAATACGTTACAGATTTCACGTTTGAAATGAGATGAGCTCATAAATTGCTTTTTCTGTGGTTGTTTCGTCTTTCCAATATTGAAACGCACTCACTGTCTGTGTCTGCACTGTGGCAGATTCTTCCTGTCGCTAATTAACATGGTGGCTGAGGAATCAGGTAAGATGCTTAATAATCCAGTGGCTGCACGTGCACACACACACACACACACACCTGACTGTAGTTTGACATCCAAGCTTTCTCCTGAGTTTCAGTGTTTCAGTAAATGCGTTTCCACCAGCAGCTCCAACAAAACACCAAATAGTTGTATTGCCTGAATAATGAATCCTGCTCTGTTCTTATCCCTGCAGCAGCTCCTTATCTGGCAAAAGGACGCAACAGGCTGTCTTTTATATGCCTGAGTCAGTGTGTTGCACAGGTACACAGGTGTACCATATCTGATCTGTTTGCTGAAATTATGTATATTACATATCTTGGGTTGTATTGATGCTAATGACAGAAGTCTTACAGATGATCTATTTTGAATGTATTTTAATTATATGTTGTTTCAGTGGCTTCTATTTGAAATATATGGTGCTTAATTGTCTTAATAGGTCATTTGGTTTGGTAATTTGGAGGGAACTACAGTCTACTTTTTTTTTTTAATGTAGACTGTAGTCTACATTAAAAAAAGAGTTAACAGCCAAATGTTTTTGTTTTTAACTGACTGCAAAAAATACATCTTAAACATGTAGCTAAGCCAATATTTACCAGCCTCCCATGTTCAAACAGCCATATGTGCCTATTTGACCTTTGCCAGAAAGGTAACATGCACCTATCAAAAGGCTCCTAACAAAGCTGAGTCAGAGTTGCTGCAGCAGTTGTGCTGTGTTTGTAACTGGTAAATGTAGAACCATATTTCTTTTTTTCCTCTTTTGTAAATAGTTTAAATAGTTAGTGGCATTCCAATAAATTTCTCTCTTTTTTTTTTTTTTTTTTTTTNTTTTTTTTTTTTTTTTTTTTGCATTAGTGAACTTTCGTTGGCTTGCCATCCTTTAACATTTAACCCTCTGTAGTTGAAAGTCACATTAACATACTGTTTGCTCATTTTTGGAGACTTTCCTTCATTTTACAGAATATTCTAGAATCAAGTGACAACTTTTTATGATTTATTTTAGAGTGTTTGGCTCAGTTCCATCAAATTGGATTTTTCTTTTTCAAGAATGAAGAATTTTCTGGAAAATATTTGAGACTCCAGAGGATTAAGTTAATTTTTTTTTCTTTTTTTTCTGATGGACTTTGAGTGGAGGTTCCAGTGTTTCTGGCCAAACTGCCCTCACTGTGTGTGACCACCGTTTTGTCATGACTCGTTCAGCATTCCTGGGCCCAGAAAGTTTTGAAACTACAGGTAGCTGCATTAGTTGTGAACTGTGAAAGCTGGAAGAGGCTTAGAGGCTACTGTTTCATGTTTTTCACATTATCTTTCACAGCTGCAGCACCACAAACACTTAGTTTCTTTCCTCGATGCTGTGGACATCCAGCGGTGTTGCTTGTTTGCTGGCAGGGATTGTTCGCCTCTTTTCTGTCCTCGCTGGAGAGAGATTTGGCGTTGGAACAGAGAGAAAGTTTCTCCCGCTGAGGCTGAGAGTGAGCTGCTGTTATCTGCTGGCATTGGACTGGACTTTAACACCCTCTGGCTCACTTTTTCTTTTCCTCAGACTCTGTCTTTCTAAAATGTATTGTGTTGTTTTTTGTTTTTTTTTTTTTTNAAAAAAAAAAAAAAAAAAAAAAAATCAGGCAACACAGTTTGTGTGAACTGAACAGAAAACATTTCATCTGCTCTCCAGAAACCTTAAACCAACCATAAAAGCATGCAGCAACTGGCTGTTTTCATCTGTTACATGATTCTATGCTCATAACTCTTCATATACAATCACAGAAACATAACAGATATCGCAAACTGAAGAAGACACTTAAATCTAACACCTTGAATTACAACGATATATATATACTGACATGGTTGCAGTTAGTAGCTGTGATTTTTACAGGTTAAGATTAGTTTGGATAGTAACTTGATATTGTTAATTTCTGAAAATATTTTCAATATATTCACTGGATTTCTTTGCAGTTTGCAGTTTTACACAACACATACAGCAAACGTAGATAGTATGTATTCAAACTCTCCATATACGGAAAAATCAGCAATATTTTAATTTAATAAGTAGCCGTTTTCAGAAACACAAAATTTGTAATAATTGGAAACATTTATTTATTTATAACTGAAATACTACTGTTTGTTTTTTTTGGTTTTTTTTGGTGTGGTTTTGGTCACGTGATGTTCGGTGCAGTCGATTCACCGCTCTGACGGCGCTGCGCGTTCCTGTCACTTCAAGCAAAAGAGGGGCAGTGTCACGTGAACGCGCACGCATACTGTAGCTCCCCCCCTTCTTCCCTCTCTTCTCAGTCTCTTCTCAGCAGAGCGCGTCCTCGCACATGTGTAGCCGTGGCCGCGCATTTCTGCACTTCAGATAACCACATGTGTAAACTGAATAACTTTTGGGTTTTATAAACGCAAATGAGCAAAACTGATCCTTAAGGACTTTATTGACAGGGATGTTGTTATGCATTCGCTCTAATATTGTTTTTTTTTTTTTTTTTTTNTTTTTTTTTTTTTTTTTTTTCAAATACTGAAATTTTATACATTACAGCTATTCTAACGCAAAATTCACATATTTTCATATGCTAGTCATTATTTTTCTCCACATGGTCGAGTGGTGATTCGGTTGATTCGGTTGAGTTATGTCTTATATTTCCACTTTGCTTTATTTTTATGGATAGCCATTGCTGCCTACATAATAAGCTTAAAATCAGTTTAGCCACCTTTTTATGATGACACATCTTACTATGGCAAATTCATATCCACGGTAAATATGACCAAACTGCGGGTTATATGAGGAGAGGGCTTTTCCGGGGGTATTACCTCCTAAATGAATGCCTTCCTGAAAACAGAATTTAATAATCTTTATATTTGTGGCTTTTTGGCGTATGATGATCGGTCGCTGCGGGTCAGAATATCCCCTGTTTTTCATTTCTCACCGCAGTTTCCTCATCTTGCTGCTGCAATGGCCCAATTCTCCCCACGGGGCTCGTTCAACTTTGATCTAGTCTAATCTAATCTGTCTTTCTTTCGCCTCTCACGCTTTTATTTCCACTCATAGTCGCCGTGACCGTGCGGCGCGCTCCCGCTATCACGTCAGGAGGCAGAGTGGTGCTGAAGCTGACGGGGTCGAGGATGATGATGATGATGATGATGGAGGAGCAACGCTGAGTTCGCTCTTCCATTTTTTCCCCTCTTTTTTCATTCATTCTTCTTTTGTATGACGTAAAAACAAACATACACCATAAGAGCTACGCCGCCGATTTGACCTTTTTCCTTTCGCCACCTCCCTCCCGTCTCCGACGCCGAGACAGAGATGGGGAACGAAGCGAGCATAGAGGGCGGCGGGGAGCCGGGATCCGCCGGGATGATGGGGACGGTGATGGCCGGAGGACCGGGGACAGGACCGGGTGCAGGACAGCATATGAAGCCGGTCAACGGAACCGCTCCCGGTGGAGGAATGGGAGTCGGAGGCCCCGGGATGGGAATGAATAGGTAGGAAGACTTGGAGTGTTGGAACTGTTTGGGGTTAAAGAAGCATTTCTGTGTTAACACGGAAATGCCTGATGAATATGAGGAGAGACGTGGTTCAGATTGTAAAAGGAAATGATAGAAAGTGTTTTCTGTCACTCGTGTGCGTGATTTTTAAGGACAGATTTGAACGGCTGATGTTATCGGAGCTGTCCACGGTGCTGAACGCTTACAAGCTGCACCGCCGAAGCTGCAAAGAAGATTAATAAAAAAAAAAAAAAAAAAAAAAAGTCTTGATTTCCCAAAATAGGTTTGACAGCATGTCAAAGCATGGTGCTGAATATTAGCTTTTCATCGCTCCAGCGGCTCTTTTGCTTTTAGAGGGGATTTTATTCCGTCGTGTCATGTGCTGGAATAGTATTTCTTAGAGCTTTGGCGTGGCGCGCTGCGTGGAAAAACGTCCCTGGTGTCACTGCAAAGCTGCAGGGTTTCAGCGTGTGGATTTGGGACATTTTTGGAGAGATTGTAGTTTATATTGGAGACGTGATACAGCTGGATGCATCTTTCTGTTCTGACTGGGCGCTTGTTTCCGCATGGGCGAGGGGAAGTGTGTGTGTGTGTGTGTGTGTGTGTGTGCGCGCGCGCGCGCACGTATGTGTGTGTTTGTGTACGGTACTAGGGGCTTGCCTGAACATGTAGGCGTGTGTTTGATGATGTGTGTGTAGTACTGCTCTTTCTGGTCTTACTCATCAGCAACGCCATAGTTTTCCGTTAATGACGTAATAACGACCGAAGACATACAAGCCATGTACATAACCATGCCGTGCCTAACCAAACCAAGCCAAATCATACTATAGCGTATACTATCATTAGCACGTTTTAGCATTTCATTCTATACTACCGGTATGTTACGTAATATATTTGAAGCCAGACAACATATAATCAATATATGTTTAATATGATTATTGTTGCTTTAATGTAATTTTTCAAAAAGAAATCTGATTGGCGAATGAGGAGACACATTCATTCATGCTCATCTCATTCAGATAAAACAGCCAGATGACAATTTGATAACAACTGTGTCACCAAATGGTAATGCAGCTTTAATATCAGAAAAAAAAGAAGACGTGTAGAAGGTAATATTGCAGTAATGGAAATTTTAGATGATATTGACAATGATATCTTTTGACAGTTTGACATTGTACTGCATTAATATTCGGTATGTCCCACTTCTGTGCCATGCAAACCAAATTAAACTGTACCATCATACCATCTTATCACCTCAGCATAATTTATATGCCAATCACACATAACATGCAAAATGTCAAAGCCTTCACCAAAGCCTGATCCCACAGGAAACCTACTATGTACAGATATGCATTATCAAGACCTGTTATTTATTTTTCAAAATTGATTTCATCTGAAACATTAATTTCACATCCTAATCTTACTTTAATCTTAACCACAATACTTGAGTTTAACCATAATACTTTCCAAAATTGTTTAACCAAACCTCAAAGGACCATATTGGTGATTTTGCATGTTTGAGCCCAAAAAACAGGACTTGCTGGCATTACATTAATGCCAATCATTTTCCAAAACATACTACTGTAGCGGCACATTTAAGATTTGTTTTCCTGCCTTCCAGACTGACATTGGTTTCAGTTCATTCCAGTACACTATAAAAAATCAACTTGTAGAGACTTAAAACTTGCTTGAGTTATGTAATCCATCACAGTGAACACATCTATTACATTTTTTTTTTTTTTTTNTTTTTTTTTTTTTTTTTGGTCAAAGTTACTTAATTTAACCAATCAAACATGGAGCTGCATGGAATATATATAAATATATATATATAGCTAGGGAGTTTTAAGGTGGGTGTATCACTTGAGCATTTCATTTTGAAAGATTATGGGATTTGGCAAAATAAAAGGAAACCAAATATCGATTTGAAAATAGTTGTCAGTAACATAACATAATGCAGGTTATATTTATTGGGCTTAAACACACAAAATATGCAAAATCACTGGTGTGGTCCTTTAACTGCAATAAATTTGAAAAAACTAATTGGCATATAGCACGCGTGCATATGCCGCTCTGTGAAGGATTTTTGCCGTACAGCAGCACTCCTGCAGCATCAGTGTCTCCTAAACATTTTAGCCAAAAGAGATGCAGCAGACAGAACTTTTGTCGATCCTCGGCATTAACAAAGAATTCCAATTTTCTATCTCACCTCGTCCGTAAAATCCCTTCGCAGACGGGCTACAGAGACATAATCAGTTTGACATTTTGTGGAAATAATAAAGGAGTGGGACTTCAGCTGGCCTAACACAGCACAGTGTGATGAAGGGTTATATTTAGGACATATATATCATATTTAGGGCATTTGATTCATACCTGTATAGCAGAGCAGAGCGGTGCAGGCATATACAACATTACATAACACAGGGACACAGAGCAGATGACAGATAAACGACAACACTGCAGGAGATGCTCTCATCTCTTCTTTTTTCATTTTGGTGTTTTGGGGCTTCACGCTGACGCTCTTAAAGTTGCTTCTGTGAAATATTTGGTGATGTTCTGTTTCTATTCCTCTGGAGTTTTTGCAGCAGCGCTTCACATTAAGTATTTATAACAGCGTAATACAAGGCCATGTGAACAGATTCAATCACGTGCAGAACGTGTTCGCCCCCCCTCCCCGTCTCCTCTGCACACTTGGATGCTTTGCTGCTTTCTGTCTGTCACTCGTTTCCATTTCTCTCTCTCTCTCTCCATCTGTAAGACTCCTTTCTGTCTTTATCTTTTCCTCTTGTTTTATACACAGCATGTTTCATCTGTCATTTCCTCTCCCCTCTCTTTCCCTCTTTCTCTCTCTTTTCATTTTATATACCATCAGCTAGTGTTCTTTACTCTTGACAAAGGCAGCAACTAATAAATAATTTTACTCTATTCATATTTTTTTTAACATCATAAAATGCCCAAAATGATGACAAATAACCTTCACAAGTTCCTAGAGTCTGAGATGATGTTTTCAGGTTAAATGGTTTGTCTGAAGAACAATTAAAAAACCCAAAGGGATTCAACTAAGAAGTATATGAACAGAAAAAAGCAAAGCTGGAAGTCATCGATAATGTACAATAATGTAAAGCAGAAAAGGAAATGTGTTTATTTTTCTTTAAAGGACCATACCATTTTGTGTGTTTGAGCATAATATATTCAATTTTCATACATGTTACGTTACTAACAATCATTTCCCAAAGGATAAAACTGTATTTCAGCTTTCCTGATATTTTGCTAAATCTCTTAATCTTTCAAAATCAAATATTCAAGTGATACACCCACCTTAAAAATCCATGTTTCTCCTGCTAATAGTTACACAGCCTTATGAAGTCACGGTCCTTTAAATTTTTCCATAAACGCAGGTCTTCTTTTGGGACTATATTCCCCGGTGGAGGCATACATTCACTCCACGCTTTTTATTGAGCTTAAACACTAAAATTACATAACTTCTAAAAAAACCTGAATACACGTCTTGTTGGTGATGATGGATTACCTATCCCAAGAACGTTTACAGTATCAACAAGTTGATTTTAATAGCAGAATGAACTGAAACCAATGGAGGTCTGGAAGGTAGGAAAAACATTTTTAATTCACTGTTCCAGTAGTATGCTTTGGGAAATGATTGTCAGTAATGTTACATGTATGAAAATTTAATATATTAGACTCAAACATGCAAAATGGGTGGTATGATCCTTTAAAACACAGATATGTCAGTGTACATCTGCAAATTCACACGTTCCTCCTGAGTGGAAATCCTTCTTGTTCTCTCTCTCTCTCTCTCTCTCTCTCTCTCTCTCTCCACCCCCTTCTCAGACCAATAAGCAGCAGCCTATAAATGGCTCTGCCTTTAAAATGATGAGACAGAACCTTAGCATATATAGGGTATGGGAATACAGATAAGGAGAGAGAGAGAGAGGGAGAGAGAGAGAGAGAGAGAGAGAGAGAGAGAGAGAGAGAGAGAGAGGTGGTAAAAACAGGAAAGAGAATCTAGTACAAATAGATCACATGAGGAGCAAACATAAGGGATGGGGGAGGGGAGGAAAAACTATAAAGCTGTGATCTCTAGTCAGAATCATCAGAAAGCAAATACACCCCNAAAAAAAAAAAAAAAAAAACAGCAGCAAAAATTAATTCTACTGTCGGAATTACAGTCCAATTAGTTTTCTTTTATACTGTTTTCATTTAAGTTAGACCCGTTTGATCCTGGTTACTCCTGCAACACAAACGCTGTTCCTGCAGCTAAAACGGTGAATACAGTGAGTGGAGCTCGTTTTCCTGCACAATGGAAAAGCAACGAAGGAGAAAGGCAAGAACAAAACAAACAAATCAAACGTAAGAAAATGGAGGTGAACGTATAGAGCAAATAAAGGAAATACAGAAGGAGAGGAATTGCTTTTCATTCATAAATATTTATAGTTTATAGCAGAGAGAGAGAGAGAGAGAGAGAGAGAGAGAGAGAGAGAGAGCGAGAGACATACAGCACATATGAGCACACTGTTCTTTAACTTTGCATCACGTGTTCACATTACATCTGAATCAACTCACGCTGATGTTTGCAGGTCTGTTTGTCACGGATGTATTGGTGTGTGTGTGTGTGTGTGTGTGTGTGTGTGTGTGTTTGTTTGTGGGAGGATGTCATGCTTGATTATGTTTACTGTTTCATCTACACCAACAGTCATTGTGAGGAGCCGTTAGATGACGCCCAACTGTCTGCAGTAATCACACTTTATTCCCTATTACACCCAATTGTGAGTGTGTGTGTGTGTGTGTGCACGACTGTGTGTGTGTGTGTGTGTGAGAGAGAGAGAGATAGAAGATGTGTGTACTTTGGAAAGAGAAACAGCGACAGCGTGTGAACACAGTTGGTGTTTCATCTTTTTCTTTTCTCTCCTTCTCTCTCGCTGCACATTGGGACCAATTTTCACTTTCTTGAGAGTCGCTCATGTAGGAGGTGAATGTGTGTGTGTGTGTGTGTGTGCGTACATCACGTGAATGTGGCGTATGCATATGTGTGTACACAGCTGTGTGTGTATGATTTTGTTTTTCTCCAGTGTAGCAGAAAGGCAGCCTGGTGTTGCTGTTTGGGCGTAAAATCTCGGCCGCTGTGACTGAGGCTTTCTGCTGATTCCACAGAGAGTGACGTGATTTTCTCACATCACCAGTGGGACAAACGCTGAGAGGACTCAGGCTGAGATCTGCTGAGAAGGCTGATTCAGACCGCGGGCTGAGCCGTCTCTCAGCCTTTCCCTATTGAAATTGATAATAGGGTCAGAATTTGTTGAGCGGGATGCTTGTTAGCTCTGATACATGCAATGTAGCTTGTTCTGTAACTTTAACGGCTTAAAGGACCATGCTGGTGATTTAGCATGTTTCAGCACAATCTGCATACATGTTACATGTCTGCCAACCATTTTTCAAAACATACTATTTGAGTGGTACATTTTAGAATTGTTTTTCCTACCTCTCAGACTGCCACTGGTTTCAGTTCATTCCAAAAATCAACTTGTAGAGACTTGAAACATGCTTGAAATAAGTAATCAGTCACAGCAAACTCTAAGTGATTTTTAAGTGATTTTTATTTATTTTTGTCTAAGTTATTTAATTGAATTGATCCAACATGGAACTGTGTGAAAAAAAAAAAAAAAAANAAAAAAAAAAAAAAAAAATCTATGTCTCCACCAAGGAATGTAGGCCTGGGAGGAAAATATGGTTTTACAGAGAAATCCCTATTTTTTTCCACAGTTAGCAACTTATATTAATATAAAAACAAATTAGACTGAATGAGGAAGTTTCACATATTTGTTTTGTCAACCAAAAGCTGATTTTAAAGGTCCATACCAGCCATTTTCCATGTTTGAATATTCAATTTTCATACATGTTACGTTACTGACAATCATTTCCAAAGGATAAAACCTAAAGGATTTCAGCTTTCTTGATATTTTGCAAAATCTCAATCTTTCAAAATCAGATATTCAAGTGATACACCCACCTTAAAAATCCATGTTTCTCCTGCTAATAGTTACACAGCCTTATGAAGTCACGGTCCTTTAAATTTTTCCATAAACGCAGGTCTTCTTTTGGGACTATATTCCCCGGTGGAGGCATACATTCACTCCACGCTTTTTATTGAGCTTAAACACTAAAATTACATAACTTCTAAAAAAACCTGAATACACGTCTTGTTGGTGATGATGGATTACCTATCCCAAGAACGTTTACAGTATCAACAAGTTGATTTTAATAGCAGAATGAACTGAAACCAATGGAGGTCTGGAAGGTAGGAAAAACATTTTTAATTCACCATTCCAGTAGTATGCTTTGGGAAATGATTGTCAGTAACATAACATGTATGAAAATTGAATATATTAGGCTCAAACATGCAAAATGGGGTGGTATGGTCCTTTAATCGCCTGACCATTGACAAAGCACAACCTGGCCTCCGCTGTGTCATCTCCAGCATGTGCTTTGAGTTGTCTTTGAATAAAATAAGAGTGTTTGCACATCTGACTGTGTGTGAAAAAGGAGCTGCGAGAGGTTTATGCTTGTGTAAATGTGAGTTTGTGTGTGAGCATGTGCGAGAGGAAGCGGGAGAGAGTCAGACAGAGCTTCTATATGTGTATTTGTTCATCTTGTTATCAGTCGGCCATGTTTGCAGGAGCATCCAAATACTAAATGTGTTTGGGTGGCTGCATGGGGAGATAAGATGGCAATAAGCAGAATATCACAGCTCAAGACAGTATTGCTTTTCAGCAAATAGATGGTGCCGCTGGAGCTTATGAGTAAAACCAGGAATAGATTGAGCTGGAATGATACGGCTGTCTGATCTGTGGAATCGCAGGGAAAACACTGGTGACTAATGGATTGTCTGTGAGAGTCCAGAAGCAGAAGCTGTGAACGTGTAGAAATTCGTCACGTCTGCAGCTGCAGCATTGACACGCCTTAGAAAAGGTCAGGGTGATACAGCCTTAAAATAATATCATGATATCTGAAGGTATTTTTCAGATAATGATATTCGATAAACAAATAATGTTTTATTGGTGATTTAGGTCACAAACAATACTGCAAACTATAAAAACATAAGAAAAATGAATATGAATATATAAAAGTTGCCAGAGTAGAGTATTTCCCTTTAGTAAAAGTAGAAATAATACTAAATCCTGTAATATGTTTTGGTTGTAAATGAATGAGCTTGACCTGCTTGTCTTCAGTAGTAAATAGTATCACCAAATAATAGTACCTCAAATATTAAGAGCACACGTTACAGCAAAACAAAACAAGTGAAGCCCTCAAACTCAAAATATGAATGTGTAGAAGAAAATACTATTAAAACTTAAAAAATAACAATGAAAACCTTTAATGTTTAGTGCAAATGTAAACAGTAACACATGGTGACAATCAAATCAAACACACAGGATTATGAAGTTCAGGCTAGAAAAACGAGTCCGTGTGAGGCAAAGAACTTAATTGAAGTCAGCATCGCGGCTAAGCTAATGTTGTTCATACATCAGAGCTGTCTTTGAAAAATGCTATTTGCTAGTTGGGATGTTATATCTTAGGTTGAACTTTTCAATAAGTCACTTAAAGCTTCTTTTCCTTCAGTTTGAACTTGCATCTTGTGAGACAAAAAGTCATCGCTTTGCTAATTTCTCTCCACCGTTAGCTTTGTCTGTCATAACGAGTACAACTAGCTAACGCTCCAGCTACAACTTACTGAGTCAGGTCATTTCCTGCTTGTTTTGCATCTCAAATAATCTGATTGGTTCTCCTCCTCCTCACGCCACTCTTTCTTTCTTGGTATTCCCCCAAGTGTTTCTGCTTTTGGCGGTGAAACAAATTTGCTCTGCTCCCAGCTTTGGCTGTTAGCCACTTAGCCTTGTAGCCGAACCATTTCCAGCACAGGTTGCTCCTTTTTAGGAACTAATTTTTATTATATAAAAATTTCACTCATATAGCCATGAATGATATGATGTGGCACAGTTCTATTCTGTAGTTTTATTATTAAAGTCAGAAATGTAACAGAGATATTAGCAGTAAATGTGTTTAAATAGACAAAGTAAAAGCGGTCATACGACTCACTGTCAGCTGGAATCCTTCAGTCTCCATTTTCTGGGATTTTTATTCTTTCAGATGAGTTTAAGATTACATGATCCTCTTTTCTGACATGTTTTATGCTGTGATAGATTTTATCTTAAGATTTCAACATTTATTGTCAAAATTTTAGGTTTAGGTTAATTTTTCCCACCATATGATATTTCAGCATGTCCAGTTTAGTTGATTTTCTGCTTTCAGATTTAAGGATTACCGTGCTCTGCTACGCTTTTAGTAAATTCTCTGAAATTCCTCAGATAATGTGTAAAATGCACTGTATCATTAAGATAAGTCATGAGTGAGATGTAAGAGTTTTATCCAATTCCAACACAAGAACAGCAATCTTTATGTTAAAAAGTCTGAATCAGCAAAGAAATTACTAAGTACAGTCGTCTGATAAATGTAGTAGAGTGAAACATAGAGAAGAAAAAGCTGACAGTCTCACAAAATGAAAACAGTTAAGTACCAGTATTACTCCTCCAGATTATACATAAGTACTTGTATGAATGGATTTGTTATTTTCCAACACTGATCATCGTACAGAATACAGCAGGCTGTGAGATGCAGACAGGACAGAAAATACAAAATCTACAATGTGACTATAAACTACAGACATCGCATAGATGTGGAGGAGTACAGTGTATAATACTGTATTTCATGCTGAAATAAAAAGGCACCCAAAATAGGAAAATCAAAAATTTGTACTTACAGGACCATACCAGAAATTGTGTATAAACAGCGTCACTGACAACCAATTTCCAAAACATAAAACCATATTTTAGTTTTCCTTTTATTTCTCCAAATCCTTTAATCTTTCAAAATCAAATATTCAGGTGATACACACACCTTTAAATTCAGTGTTTCGCCTTCTAACATTTATGCACGGTTATAGAATGTATGATATTTTAATTTCTCAGTAAAAGCCGTCTTCTCCTGGGACTATATTTCCTGGTGGAGAAAAACATCATCTTCCATGTAGCTCTGTGTTGGATCAGTTAAATAAAGTTACTTTGGCAAAAAAAAAAAAAAAAAANAAAAAAAAAAAAAAAAAAACCCTAATAGACGTGTCTGGTGATGGATTACATATCTCAAGTGTGTTTCAAGTCTCTACAAGTTGATTTAATGGCGTACTGGAATGAACTGAAACCAATGGCAGCCTGGAAAGTAGGAAAAACAAAAGTTTACTGCTAAAGTCGTTTATTTTGGGAAATGGTTGTCAATAACGTATTGGGCTCAAATATGCACAATCAGTGGTATATTCCTTTAAGTACCTGAACACATGTACACCCGTTTCTTAGCCCAATCATGGCTGCGTTGGAGCCTGAAACAGCCTTTGAGTCTGTGTGCATTGAGAATCCCAAATCCTGATGATAGAGTCCTTCTGGGTTTGGTGCATCCCCTCTCAGGGCTCAGCAGGGATTTGTAACGAGCGGGACAGTGACCTTTGACCTCATGTATGAGCAGAATTCAGCGTCGACTCAGCAGCTCTGCAAGTTTCCACAGTGGAGCCATGTGGGTGTTTCACCTCATACAGCATCCGCCTGATGCTGGAAGGTCAAGCAGCCTTTGTAGAGATTACACCCTGTACGTCTAAACGCATCTTCTGCTTTTTCATCGAGTTTCTGTTATCTGCCACCTAAAAAGCTGTGCCGTTTAAAAAAAAAAAGTATTCTTCACAAGACAAAATGACAAACTATGGCTTGTGAAAATCTGAATTTTTTTTTTTTTTAATCAAGCCTGTAACTAACAACAGGTCATTGATCAGGGTGTTTTGTCTCGTTTGAGTGAGAAAGACTAAAATAATGATCATGAAAGAAATTTCTGGAAGATTTGGAAGATATCTGGACAATTTCTTCCTGAATTTTTCTTTGGAAGTTTTTGATACTGAAATCTTCTAGAAACAAGAATCTTAAGAAATCAGTATCTTTCTGTTCTTTTATGTATTTTGTATATTTTAGAAGAATACATTTTCAAAACATAAATGTAAAACAAAAATAATATATAACTTGTTTTCCTTGAATTCAAAAGATTTTTCATATATTTTTAAAATTTTTCTAAAAATTAAATTGATTAATTTAAAATTAAATTGATTAATAAAATCAAGAACTTTCTAGACTAAAGTGTGGAAGAAACCTCTAGAATCATACATCATTTTCTTGATTAACTGTGAGGGTTAACCTCCTAAATTCTGTGATTTTACCCTTAAATCTATCCTACATGTCCCTCTTACACTTGTATTTTAGATATCTTGTATCATTTTATACAGATTTCCCAGTTTCAAACTGAGATATTTGTTTCTAAAGAGCTCCACTACAATTTAAAATAAAGTTCTGTGGATTTAAGCAATGTTTGCCACAGAACATGAATATGTAAAGATGGAGCCATTAGTGGCTTAAGAGGTTCAGAAGGCTGCTGTGACGTACCTACACCAGGAAACATCTCACTTTTTCATTTCCTGTTTGCTAAACTTGTAGTGACCCAAAGAATGAGAATATGGATACAAGCAGCTGAAAGGAGTTTTCTCCGCAGGGTGAGGGTTAGGGTGTGGTTTAGGGTGAGGGTTAGGGTGTGGTTTAGGGTGAGGGTTAGGGTGTGGTTTAGGGTCAGGGTTAGGGTGTGGTTTAGGGTGAGGGTTAGGGACAGCCCATTGGAAAGCTGGGCCCATTTCCTGAAATATTACTAAGAGATAGGATTCTGTATGTGGGATTTGGAAATGAAATCTTCCAAATTTTGAAAAACCTCTAGGGGTGCCACACCATACCATATTTGTGAAAATAGATGGAATTTTGGCACTGATTCCAATTTTAATGCTTTTTAATATAAGATATGCTTTTAGACCATATTATGTCCCTATTCCCATTTTTGGCTTAATCAGTGCTAAATTAACTCCTGATTTCAATTATACATTTAATCAAGGTGCTTTTACCGATTTTAATGGGGATTTCACTCAAATGCTCCTCTTGACCTGTACTTTGCCCTCTAACTCCAAAAAAAACATCCGACAGAACATCCTTCCAGAAGTTATGGGCAGTCAAAAGTTGCAAAATTCCATCATTTGGCCTTCCATAACTCAGCATAGGAAGCAGCTAGGAACTTGGAATAAAGTGCGTTGCGGAGCTCTTGGTCCACTTTATAACATACAGCATGTGGGCCTCAGGTCAAACAGAGTAACTTTTAGCCAAACGTGTTTTTAGAGCAAAAGCATGCTAATGGGGTGCAAGTCTGGAAGAAGCAGAAACATAATATGTCAATGCCATGAGCACCATCGCTCCTTCACACAAGATAAGGACCATCGAAAGTGGGAAAATTCCAACTTTTGACCCTCCATAACTCAGCCTAGGAAGCAGCTAAGAACTTGGAAGTGTGTTGTGCAGCTCTCAGCCCACTCTATAACACATAGCGGACTCAGCTCAGACGGGGTAACTTTTGACCAAAAGGGTTAGGGTTAGGATGAAGGATAGAGTGAGGGTTAGGGTGTGGGATAGGGTGAGGAGGGGTGAAGAGTTGGGACGTCAGGAGGGAGTAGATGTGGAAAGGAGCCAGCTGAGGTGGCTCATCCTGGAACCTATGAAAGATTTCCAAGCATGTCCAACTAGGATAAACCACGGGGTGCATCCAGAATATGCTGGAGGGATAGATCCCATCTGGCCTGGGAATATTTTGGGATCCCCAGGAAGAGCTGGAGGATGTGGCTACGGATAGACACATCTTATCAACCTTGCGTGGCATACTACCTCTTCCACCTGGTCCTGGATAAGCGAGGGGAAATGGGTGGATGGTTCATTAAACTGCTGTGTGGAATCAGACGTTTGAGAAATGCTACAGATTTGTTTTACTGTCTAATTTGGTTCTATTCTCTAGTTTGTCATGTGCTGAGTCATCAATAAGGGAGGATAAATGCATGTAGGGGTGATTTTGCCAGGCAGCCATCATCCCTCCTGACCCACGCAGCTCCGACGGTGTGATAATAATCCCTCTGCCAGATGATGTGCAGCTTCAGCGTGAAGCTCTGAGTGTGTTTAGAAGCGTTTTCTCTCTCTGAAGGACTGTCAGAGCCACTGGTGTTGAAGAGTTTGAGTCACGTGATCTCACCACAGGTCGAAAGGTCACCTCACCATGCCAAGACATCCTTTCTGGATGAAGCTCGGCTGTTAACAAATTGATTGGCTCTGAGGCGAGCTGCGACCCGTAAACTGAGAACATCTGTGGGGTCGGCAACCAAACTGGACAGTTGCTCCATTTTTGCCAGATATCAACACTGCAGAGAGACAAAATGAGTCGGCGCGGGTCAGAACCGAGCCATGAAACCTCCAGACCCTGACACACAACAGCTGGACTCCATTTTTGACTGCAATTTCCTTTTATAATGGTGTTTATATGTATTTAGATACTGTAGGGTACTTCAGTATTCAGCATAGCAGGTATGGATTCAGAAAGCAAATACTGAACATCTCACTTCTGGTAATAACTGACATAGCACTGGATGATAATATTCTCCTGCATTAGGAATTAAGTGCAAAAATACTTTTAAACAGCAAAAATCGTGTGATGTAAATTATTGTTTTAACTTTAATTCCATTCTTCACACTGTTTTCTATTCTGGAACGGTTATTTTATTTTTCTTTCTTGATTTGCTTTGATTCAACATTAGAAACCTCAATGTGATGAATAATGATTTTCTAAAAGTGTAAATTCAATAGTGAAATGATATGAAATTACTCTTATTCTTTTTAATTTCATTAAATAATGTGGCAAAGTGTTTGAGGATATGTTCAAACACTGAAGACTTAATATTGTATCTATTAATCAGTCAAACACTTTCTAAAGTTTTTGACAAAGAGCTTCGTTGTGTAAAACATTTGCTTCATTCATTTATTCATCTTCGCCTGCCTGTGTTCTCTCTGTGCAAGTTAAACTGCTGCTACCAGGATTTTCCTGATAAAATGATGCATGGCATTCACACACAAATCAGCTGTTATAATTTTGTTATGACTCATGAAAATCAGAAGCAGTCTACTCATGAAAAGAGGGAGGGGCATTAATTTACTCAACAATAAGGCATCAAATATGCTAATTGTTTCCAAAACTTTGAGCAAAGATCATTCTTATTTAGCTCAACTGTTACTTACACTTTGGTTTTTGTTAAAAAAAAAAAAAANGGGGGGGGGGGGGGTCCTCCAACAATAAAACAGTGGTTGATATAAGGTGTTGAAATTATGAACACCTTATACCTGCAATTTAAATATGAAGTCAGTTGAGTGACATTAGTCTGTCCTCTCTATGATATGGACATTCTGATCCTCAAAACTGTTTCCTGAACTCTGTTTGTGTGTGTGTGTGTGTGTGTGTGTGTGTGTGTGTGTGTGTGTGTGTGTGTGTGTG
>VXCM01009397.1:0-22248 GCA_014773175.1 Lucifuga dentata | reverse complement strand
AATCAAATATTCAAGCAATACACCCACCTTAAAAATTGATGTTTCTCCTGCTAATAGTTATGCAGCTTTATGAAATCATGGTCATTTAAATTTTTTGATAAACGCAGATCTTCTTTTGGGACTATATTCCCTGGTGGAGACATACATTCACTCTGCACTTTTTATTGCACTAAGTGCTAAAATTACAAAACTTCTAAAAAGAACCTGAATACACAACTTGTTCGCGATGATAGATTACCTATCCCAAGAACATTTCAAGTATCAACAGGTACCAGAATGAACTGAAACCAATGAGGTCGGGAAGGTAGGAAAAACATTTTTAATTCACTGTTCCAATAGTATGCTTTGGAAAATGATTATCAGTAATGTTACACGTATGAAAATTGAATATATTAAGCTCAAACATGCAAAATGGTGGTATGGTCCTTTAAGGCAGTAAAAAATGCATTTAGTCTGATAACTAAACAATCCTGCTGATCTATCGGCTATAAAATGGCCATAAAGTCACAGAGGAAAAACACTCTGACTAACTGATGTAGGACTTTGAACATATTTCCACTCCACATGCACATTTTACATCATAATATCACTCACACTCTCGTCAGTATTACTAACTAAAACGCTTATGGTACAACGGTTGATTGATAAGTAGTGAGCCTAGCACAGTAAGCCCTAACACACACTCTCGCTCCCTTTTTTTTTTTTTAACACAATCACTTCCAACTCGACATACTTCTACCAGTCAGGCTCCACGCTTTTTGGCGCATTCCCAATTATTCCTGAATTTTCCAGGAATTACCAACTTTTTAAGGCGACTTTTCGGGGTTAAAATTCTAATTTTTCAAAGGTTACTCCTTACTATGTGACATTATGAGTTGTTTTTTTTTTTGGCATTTTTTTTACTTTATTTTTAAAATTATGATTTTGTTTTTCATAATTAGACGTATTTTTTCAATTTTTCCAGTATTCTTCATATTGTCCTATTTTTCCAACTTTCCCAGATTTGACTTTTCAGGGTTACTCCCAATTTTGTGGAATTATGCAAGTGTTTACGTGATTTTACAATACATTTTAAACACATTCATGATTTTTTCAAGGATAATTAAAGTTTTATGGTTATTAAAAAGTTTTGGTGCAATCAATTTCTGGAAGTTATTCTAAATTTTTTAATGTAATTTCTGAAATTTCAGGCTTAAGACCTGATGGGATGTGTTGTACATTTTGTTATGTCTTTTTTTTTTTAGATTATCAAAATGTATTATTACTTTGTTCAAACGTAGCTATGTCACAAACGTATACATCATTATTATAAATTAAGATTACTATAAATTAATTTAGTTTTACCATAAACAGCAGCCGTCGCAGGGATGAGAGTAATGAGAGCAGCAACCAGCAACATGGCTCAGCCTCAGCGTCCCTTTCATGGATGTCAGATGGAAATAAAATTAATAAAACAGGAACTCTGCCATCAGAACCACAAATATTTCGCAACAACAAAAACTTCTCCAGATGTGACGACTTTCTAAGGAACAAAGTTCCTGCTTTTCTTCTTCATTTTCGCAGTATTTCGCCTGAAGAAACAGAATCAAGCTCCCCGTTTCCTCTTGGCATAGATTTGCTGTCATTCACTTTTTCTAATCTTCAATCTTAAAACACCTTGATACGTCACCGGACATGGCCTCTAACAGGTTTTCAAAATAAAGCTTTTCAGCCAAGAAAAAATAAAAACGAGGAAATGACTGATAAATAGATCAATAAAAGATGATAGAAATGCTTAGAAGGATGAATAAATAGTAAAAATTAAAGTAAATATTTTAATTAGCTTATCTATTTTAGACGGACAACATTTAATGTCGTCACTCATATTTAACATGTTTGGCCTGCCTTCTGTCTACCTGCTCCAGTAGTATGTTTTGGAAAACTTTTGTCATTAATGTAATATTTATTCAGGTTGAGTATATATTGGACTCAAACATGCAGAAGCACCAGTATGATCCTTTAACATTTTTTTAGGAATGTTTGCTGTACTACAAAAACTAAGTTATGACTATCTTTTATTTTTGCGGTGATATCATTTTATCATTTGACGTCCGTTTTTTTTTTTTTTTTTTTTTTGAACAGATCTGCAGGTGAATCTACTCATCAGGAAAGCTGGTCTCTGGCGCCCTCTACCGTTCACATCCTGACATGACATTCCATATAAAAATAAAGCATATGATGAAACAATTGTTAGCGAAACCCTAAAAATACATTGTGATACGCTATATCACTTTTTAAAATGTTTTTTTTTTTTTNTTTTTTGTTACTACTACTACTACTACTACTACTACTACTACTACTACTACCATTATTATTATTATTATTATTATTATTATTATTGTCCCAAGAGGCATCGTTGTTAACAATAAATAAACAGGTTAAATACATTTTTTTTTAACTAAAATGTCAGTCTTTTCATGGCCTGTTTCACGCATTGCCCGTCATCTATCCATCTGTCCTTGTCAGCGGGATTACCCAGGAAACCAACAATGCCATGACAGGTCTGACTCTTCACAAGATGCCCCTCTGCACAGGCTCGCCCACATTTGCATCCACTCTGCTTTCCACGTGAGGAGTAATTCCAGCTGCTGTCTGCACGCTCAGGCCACTAATCCCTGCAGGGACAAAATCCCAAAGCCCCGTCCCCTGAGCACCAAGTCCACTGAAGACAGATGTGGAACCTGACAGCTGCTGCATTGTAGACATGCTAGTGCGAGTCTTGATCCAAATCAGCATCAGTTTCATCATTATCATGCACATCTAGCACATCTGGACATGCACGCTGATGCAGTTAAAGTCTTTTTTTTTTTTTCATTTGCCACTTTAAAGGATCATACCAGTTATTTTGTCTGTTTGAGCCAAATAAAACAACCTGCATACATGTTACTTTACTGCCAATCATTTTTCACAAATATAACTGGAGCGGTAAATATTAGAATTGGTTTTCCTACCTTCCAGATTGTCATTGTTTTCAGTTCATTCCAGTTCACTAGAAAAATAAACTTTTAGAGATTTGAAACATGCTTGAGATAAGTAATCCATCAAGGTGAACAAAGTGTTTATTAAATTTTTGTCAAAGTTAATTAGCCAATCCAATATGGAGCTATGCAGAAAAAAATGTATGTCTCCACCAGAGAATATAGTCCCTGGAAAAAAGATGGCGTTTTGCATGAAATTAAAGCAACCATACCTTCAACAATCGTGCATAAGTGTTATCAGGAAAAGCATTGACTTTTAAGGTGGGCGTAACACCTGAACATTTGGTTTTGAAAGATTAGGGCATCAGACAAACTCACACAAAAACTAAAATATGGTTTTATGTTTTGGAAAATGTTGGCAGTAACATAACATGTATGTGGGTAGTATTCATTGTGCTCAATGAATGAAGGACCACACCAAAATCACTGGTGTGGTCCTTTAAAAACTGCACTGTTTTTAAAAAAACATCATTCACTCAACAGGATGGGATTTTATGAAAAGGGTTCATGACACTGTGACAATAAAAAAATTTTGTTTGTAGAATTAATTCTTGATTTTTATGAAAGGGAAGGGTCACAGCAAATGTTATTCTCAGCGATCACCTTCATCCTGTGATGGAACATTTCTATCCTGATGGGAGTCGTCTCTCCCAGGATGACAATATCCAGGGCGCTGAATGGTTTGACGAGTATGAAATACTATTAAAATACTAATTAGAAATGGTATTTTATAATATAGCATAAAATACTATTGGATCTTCTGTGCTTTTAAGGGTTTCATTTGAATTGTGTGCCATTTCTTTGTTTTTTATATCTATAAAGTTTTCTTGGCTTTCCTTTTCTTCATCTCTCTCTCTCTCTCTCTCTCTCTCTCTCTCCCTCTCTCTCTCTCTCACTCTCTGTTTTGTGTGTTGGCCATTTTGTTCTCTTCTTTATATTTACAAGGTTCAGTATTTTCATGGTTTTATCCTCCTGTAACATTTCATTGTTTCCTCACCTGTGGCTCCTCTTGCACATCCGGCCGTTCGAGGAGAGGGAATCTCTCTTTTGAATTGCTTCGTCTGAGGCATCTCTCCCCTCCTTATAATAAGCCCTTTGAACCATTGTGTGTAATATTGGGTTATACAAATAAACTTGACTTGACTGTGAAAATGATGCAAATCTCATGCATCATTCAGTCTGTAGATCTCAACCCAGCTGAACACAGGAGAGCGTGTCGTACTTGTTTAATTCTAGCCCACACAGAGGTCTATAAGCTCCAAATAAAGATGCATGACATGATGATATTCTCATGTTGATTTTATTGATAAAAAGTAAAAGTCATGTGAGCACTCTTTGGATTCAGCTATTGCTTCTGCTGCTTTTTCATGCCTGAGGGACAGAGAGAAGAGGACAACCGTATTAGCTTTGCCACATTAGCCATCCGTTAGCCCAATTCACCTGCTGCCGTTTTTCAACTCTTTCAACTTTTTCAGAGAGCTGCAATGAAACACTCTTCCTTACCTCTGAGCCAATGCATCAGCTCTTCAGTTCTTACTGTCGTCTGTGCTGACTGGGAGGTTGAAGGGAGAGGCATCGTCATTTATAACATCCAACGGCTCCCCCATGTAATTATCTAGTTCAGGGTCATAAAAATGACTGCAGAAGAATATTCTGATCAGCATTTTAATGATGTGCATTAAAGCAGGACACACAGAAGCACCCATCCAAACACCATATACTGTATATGCTCAACCTACAAAAATAAATTTTATTTCTACAGAACAAACACATACTCAGGCTGCTTATTCATGTGAAATTAATCATGAGCAGCCAGTTAGCTCAATCCTCTCTTCTACGCAACAATTCCAAACAAATATATGTGCATTTCAAAGTTAGACTGTCAAATAATGGGGTTTCTTTCTATTTAAAAGCAATATTTTTTCCAAGCACACAACACACAGATATTACAAAGAGTTTAAACTAAATAGTTTACAACAGAATAGAAGCTCATATTGAAAAGAGTTACTAATCCTGTAAAAAAAAAAAAAAAAANAAAAAAAAAAAAAAAAAAGACAGAGGTGAAAGAAGAATACAGAGACAGAAAAAGGTGAAAGCAACAGATGAAAATGGAGGGATGTGGTATTGTAACGCTTTAAAAGAGGATAAGAAAGAATGTTAAAGCAGCTGACAGAGTTTCTGACCTGGAATCTTCATCAATCTCTTCTGTATCAGGACCTGGTTGAGCTTCTAAAGACAGAAAAGACGGTTTTCAGTTCATCTTTTCTTATATGAGCAAACATGAATATCAAGCAAATTTAGCATGAGTTCTCACCAGTTGAGGAAGTTAAGATGAGTCCAACTGCCAGAACTATAAAACAGACAGACAGACAGAGGTCATTTTATCTTCTTTTACAAGTATTACACATTAATTTTGGAAATTTTGCAGAAAGGGTTGAGAATTGGAATAGCCAAACTGAAAAAGTTAAGGAGAGGAAGAAAACAAAAGAAGAAGAAATGAGAGGCAGAGAGCAGAGGAGAGGAGAGGAGAGGAGGGGAGGAGTTTGTCTGAACTGTCCCACAAAAACAAAAATACTCACTGGCAACCAGGACAAACTTGAAGGACAGCATCTCTGCAGGTTTGTCTCAAAGCAGCTCACAGATTTGAAAACTCAGATATGTCTGTTTCTCCTGAAAGCTCCTTAAATAAAGGTTTGATCAGTCTGGAGCTGCTTGCTTTAGATTTCCATATCCTTCTGGACCAGGACACAGTTTGACATCCATGTGATCGATTACCATGAGACCAAACAGCTAAACTAAACATGCTGCAGGGGAACATCCACCTGACTGATGAATCCAGCTGAAACCAGTTTCTATTATATTTACTGGGATTGAAGGTGTAAACAAACAGGCTGGGTTCGAGGCCCAGGCTGCTGGTCAGCAGAGTGCCAGTGGAAACAACACTACCATCTACCATTACTACCATCACTTCCTGTTCAGAGGACAAGGAGAGAAGAAGAAGAAGAAGAAGAAGAAGAAGAAGAAGAAGAAGAAGAAGAAGAAGAAGAAGAAGAAGGTGTAAACAAACAGGTGTTTCATGATGTAAGACAGTTTTTGATCCTTGGCAGTCTAAACGCTTCTTTAGTGAGCCAAACTGTGGTCGAGACTCTTGATTATCCCAAATGTTGCTTGGTCGTCTCAGCTGGTTTGTTGAGCTCATTGGTCTAAAAGGATTTTTGATGGTCTAAAATGTGCCTTTATAGCAAACCTGTCTTTGGTAGTTCAACTGTTCTTTGATAGTAAGTAAGCAAGTAAGTAAATTTTATTTATATAGCACCTTTCACAGACAAGAGGGTCACAAAGCGTTTTACAATTTAAAACACAAAACACAAACAGCTTATTAAAAATCTATTTAAATCCATAAATAAAAGAAAACATGAAACAATTTTAATAGCATAAAACCATAACCACTGAAACATCATACTACTGGAAAGTCTGACTGAATAAAATTGTCTTTAGCTGCCTTTTGAAAGTGTCCACAGAGTCCACAGAGCGAAGGGAGAGGGCGAAATCGTTCCACAGTTGAGGTGCTACAACCTGAAAGGCTCGGTCACCTCGGGTTTTAAAATACTATACGATCTTTTAACCTGTCCTTGGTCTTCTAAACTGCTCTTCAATGGAAAAAGCTTCAAACTGTGGTTGATAGTCTAAGCAGGCATTTGCTTGTTTGAGCTGTTCATAGTCTCAGCCAGTCTGTTGATCTAAACTGTTGGTAGTCAAAGATGGTGTTTGTTGGCCTAATCTGTTTGGTTTGATGGCCTACAACACTGTGCTTTGATAGTGAACCAGTTTTTAATAGTTTAACTGGTCTTTGATGGTCTAAAATGATCTAGTTAATGAGCTTCGGTAGTCTAGCCTCTTCTTTCATAGTCTAAAAATTGTTGTTTGATAGCCTGAATGTGCTTTGATACTCTAAGCTGTTCTGGTCTTTTATGGTGTGGTCTCAACCACATGATTTTGCAAGTTTGAGTCAATATACTGTATATAACTTGCAGCATGTTACTATACTGACAATCATTTTCCAAACATACTACTAGAATAGTTTTTCCTACCTTCCAGACTGTTATTTGTTTCAGTTAATTCAAATATGTTATTAGAAATCAACTTGCAGAGACTTGAAATGCTTGAGATACTTAATCCATCACAGTAAACCAAACTTCATTCTTTTTTTTTTTTCTTTTTTTNTTTTTTTTTTTTTTTTTGTCAAAGTTACTTAATTTAACCAGTCCAACATGAAGCTACATGGAAGAAAATATATTTCTCTTCCAGGGAATATAGCTCCAGGAGAAGACGAGTTTTACTGAGAAATTAAAATGACCGTCCCCTCTACATTTGGACACATATTGTCAGGCAAAACATTAAATTTTAAGGTGTGTGCAGCACCTGAACATTTGACTTTGAAAGATTAGGGGATTTGGAAAAATAACAGGATTTATGGACAGGTTTATGGTTTGAAAAATGGTTGTCAATAACGTGATGTGTATAGCAGTAGTATTTATTGGTCTTAAACATGAAAAGTCACGGGTATGATCATTTAATAGTAATAATCAGATTTTTTCTTATCTTAACTGTTCAATAATTCTGATAGTCTAAGATGATCTTTGATGGCCTAAACCATCGTCTAAGCTGTACTTTGACAGTCTAAGTCATCTCTGATGGTCTAAACCATTGTTTGATGGTCTAAACTGTGCTCTGGTAGTCTGATATTGTTTTTGATGGTCTAATCTGATGTTTGATGGTCTGAATTGTTGTTTGATAGTATATGATTTTATAAACTGTCTGTTTTTGTAGTCTGAACTGCTCTTCTATGGACCAAACTGAGATTGATAGTCTAAGCAGGTATTTGATTGTCCCAAGTTCATGTTTTAGTCTCAGTTGAACATTATTGATCTACTTTGATGGTCTAAGATAGTCACTGATGGTTTAAAATGTGCCTTGCTAGTTAAACTGGTCTTTGATAGTCTAAACCATTGTCTGAACTGTTCTTTGATAGTACTATACATAACAAATTCAGCAGTTAAAATTCTGGTGTTGATGAAAAATGTCATAGTAGAATGTCAATCCAACTATATCTGGAGTAAATCTAACTATGGATTTGCCTTTTTTGACACCCAGCTAACTGAGTCCTGCTAAGTGGAGCTGATGTTTTGGTCAAATTGACCCATCTTCACCTTCAAAACCAAATCTTATACCCACACAGTACATGGGAGCAAGTTGGCTCATTTTTGGTCCTCAGATGCCAGAACTCAGCCACAGTCAGCCTAGTTTATCTGGCTACCTGGTCCAGAGCAATGGTTGCCCTGCTGACTGAACTTGATAATGGTAACTTCAGTGATACCTGTAAAATCTGTGGGAGCGTCTAAATCCTGGGGCTGTTCCTTTCTTGTTTTGTCATTTTTGAGGCTTTGAAGAATTTTTGGGAATTAGTTGTGACTTTCCTTGATTATATAGTGTGGCTTTGTCTTATTCTGTCTTGTTTCCAGATCCTGGCACTCATTTTTAGAAAATTTTTCAATTTGATTGGGTTTGGAAATAATCTCACAGATTTTTTTTGTTTTTTTTTTTTCTCAAAATGANATTTGATTGGGTTTGGAAATAATCTCACAGATTTTTTTTGTTTTTTTTTTTTCTCAAAATGACTTATAGTTTCTTTGAATTGTTTAAACCGGCAGGATTTTTTATTTTTTTTAAACAGTAATTGGTCTGATTCTTTACATAATTTCATAATAGAGGTTTTAGATATTTGATGTGGCAGCAGTGCAATCCTGTTTTCAAAGTTGTTTTTGTCAGAGCTAAAGGCGTAAAAACAGACGGCGTACCTTACTAAAACAAATTAAGACCAAAAGAGTCCATTAAGCTCCGTGGCTCCCTTTAAATCCTTTAACTGAGGGTGTGTGTGTGTGTGTGTGTGTGTGTAGGGTTTAGAGCAATGTTAGGACAGATTGTACAAATTTATAAATCTACATGGAAAATCACAGCTTTATGTGAATTCTGATGTTGTGTCTTGATTTGATGGCCTGTCTGGGTCAGAGCTCTCTCATCTGACATTGGTGCCAAAGATGCATCATCATAACCACTATTGATCCCTGAAGGAAAACTGGGTCTTGAAAGAAAGGAGGTTTAAGTTGGTGAGGAATGAGTAAGAGGTATTAAAAGACCAAAAAAAAAAAAAAAANAAAAAAAAAAAAAAAAAACCCACAGTAAATCAGGATTAAAAATGAGCATCTTCATGATGCTATTGAAACATTTCCAGTTATCAAAACTAATTCTCACCTTGATGCTAATGATGACCCGACCTTCCTAACGTCGAGGCATTTATGTACAATAACTCATGCTGATAAATCCCACGCTTAATCCATCCTATAGAAATTTAATCAAAAACGCTCTCAGGTATTTTCTCCCTAATGCAATATTTCAGGGAGGATTAAAGGAAGGGCGCTGCACGCCACGGCTTGCTAACAGGCCGAGTCGTGTTTATTGCTCTGACACAACGTCTGTCTCAGAGATTGTAACACTTCCAAACCACACGGCAACTTTATCCTTCAGCTCAGCAAGACTTTCATACTCAGGCCCTTTTTGTGCCTTCTTGTGCAGTGGTGCAAAGCTTACAGGTTTGTATGCAATTGTGACGCAAAAAACAACTATATTTATTTCTAACATCACAAATCTTATTCCTATGCGTAACCATATTGTGCAGCGCTAACTCCAAGCAATGTTCAATGCTGCTGTTATGATGCACTACTTCAGAATCCAAAAACAAATTATAAGTCCCTTTTTCAGCAAAAGTCAAGTCAAAACAAAATTTATTTATAAGCACATTTTAAAACAACTGCCATTGACCTAAGTGCTGTACAATGGCTAATAATAAGAATAAAATCAAGAAATGCAACATAACTGTATACATATACACATAACCATACATATGCATGCAGGTAAAGTACAAGACAGTTTGCAATGTAAAATTTCAGATCAAAGATGATTCAAATGCTAACATGTAGAAGTGAGTTTTAAGGTGAGATTTAAGTATTTGGATGGAAGATGCTGATTTTTTTTTTTTTTTTTTTNTTTTTTTTTTTTTTTTTTTTAAGGTGCTGATTTGATAGACAGAGGCAAGTTATTCTAAAGTTTAGGGGCCACGACGACGAAAGCTCAGTCGCCTTTTTGTCTTTAGTCAAGACCGAGGAGTAGCTGGAAGATCCAAGTGTTTCGTGTTTGTCTTCCAGCTGGTGGCGCTGTGGTGGACAAAAAACTTTCACTCTTCTTCCTTGAATACTACATGAAGAAAGCTCTGCTGTCAAAGTTCTAAAATAAAATTAAATTAAAAAAAAAAACAACCTAAAGCCAAGTTCAGACTTTAGACATTTCCAAGTCGCATAAATTATTACACAACAATACTCAGCAATCTTTCCTGTTTATAACTTGGCATCAGATTACAATGTGTGTGCGTAATGCATACCGGACAACCTCATGTTTGTGTGTCTTTATTGTACACACTAGGTCAACTACAAGTAATATGACAGCAAGCTGTACCTGAGTCACAACTATCATGACTCATATAACACACACTACACAACTGATGCAGACAAGGTGCACAAATGATAAGACTTGTCACCTGTGAGGAGTTACGAAATCGAGTTCTGAAATCGGCATTCACAAAACTTCATGAAGCAACGTGAGAAGTTAAAACATGCAAAAAGTCCCTGTGATTTTGTCAATGTGGCCCAAACAAGAGGTGCTGCTTTCCTTTCAAGTAGTGTGTGTGTGTGTGTGTGTGTGTGTGTGTGTGTGTGTGAGAGAGATACTTTGTGCAGAAAAAGAAGAAAACAAAGAAGGCACTCAAGATACTCGATTGGTGGTATGGCCTCTTTAAAGGACCATACCACCCATTTTGCATGTTTGAGCCTAATATATTCAGTTTTCATACATGTGGTCTTCTTTTGGGACTATATTCCCTGGTGGAGGCATACATTCACTCTGCACTTTTTATTGCGCTTTAATGCTAAAATTACTAAACTTTGAAAAAACCTGAATACACATTTTGTTCACAATGATGGATTACCTATCCCAAGAATGTTTCAAATATCAACAAGTTGATTTTAATAGCGTACCAGAATGAACTGAAACCAATGGCAGTCTGGAAGGTAGGAAAAACATTTTTAATTCACTATTCCAGTATGCTTTAGGAAATGATTGTCAGTAACATTACGTGTATGAAAATTCAATATATTAGGCTCAAACATGCAAAATGGGTGGTATGGTCCTTTAAGATCAGGTTAGGACATGTTTCTGAATTGTCTGTGATGGGCACAAGCAAAAATTTTGTTCCACCTGAGGTTTTTCTTCCTGATCAGAAAGTTTTCACCTGGAAAAACTGTGTTGTTTGACTTGGGATTTAAGGGTGTAAATTACTTAACAGGTTCAGCAAACTTCAGACTTAATGCTTCTTTCTGTCCTTCTAAGATGGTTATCTTAACAGTAGTAACACACACACACACACACACACACACACACACACACACACACACACACGCAGGGGTGTATATCAATATTATCTTTCTCAAGTATGTTCCATGTGCCTGAGCTTTGGTCTTAAGGCCGCCCTGCCTTTTTCTGTCACTAAGCTTAACTGCACACAAACTATCTTTATCCCTCTGGCACACACACACACACACACACACACACACACACACACACACACTTTGTAGGCCAGCTGTATTGCTATAAATCCCATCATTTGCCTGAATCCTGCTGAATGTGTGAGCATGTGAGCAGCTGCTTAGCTGGTCACTCCTCCCACCAGACTCCTGCCCACTGCAGTTGGGCACAAACCCACCCATATCATCCCTCAANACCCATAACCTCTCTGCACCACCCGCTGTCTACACTGTTTACACCAACCACCAGAGGACACACAGCTGGAAGGTTTAAGTGATCTTCATCTTCTATTTTACTTATTCTTCAATCGCAAATATCTCCCTCCATCCATCTGTTACCATAGCGACAGTAGGAACATGCGGATTCTACTGGAGAGCAGCTGGATGAAGTTTGGACCAGCTGGCAGAGGGACGTACGACTGGGTGATGGGCTCACCTTCACCCCCCACACAGGAGAAGCAGCTGCAGGTGTGTCGCGTTCAGGTTCAGCGATGACATACAGCTTTTTACTCTGAAATCTGATTCTCAGACAAAGTGGATTTTTTTGTTTTAATGATTTCACCATCATGTCAAATAGAAACATTCTAGTGCATTTCTTAAATTTTCCAGTTACTCATGTTAGCATATATGGTTTCTCTGGAAATTTTGCGATCTTGATGAGAGAAAAAATATTGTCTTGGTTTGAACAATGTTTAGCAGCACAAAATGGATTTTTGCTGCCAATAATGATGAACGAACCATTGGGTCAGTTGGGGTTAAAGAGCTTAAGAGTGTTATGGTTTCAATCAGTCAGTGGCACAAATAACTGCACAAAAATCTAAGCCAGAGTTTCTCAACCTTAGCATCAGGATCACACTTGGCACACTTGGCTTGCAGATGGCTGAGGGAGACTTTGAAAACTGATATGTTCATGTTTGTTTGATATGTTTTTATTGAAGCTGCATTGATCAATTTATGGCCATTTGGTGCCAGATGAACTCCAAAACAAGCTGAATGACACACAGTCCTGACATATTATTTATTACCATATAAGTTTAAGTTTATTACCATACAAGTTCTCTTTTTGCACATTTAACAGACATGAAGCAACATTAGCACCACAATGAAGTCATGTTTATGTACATCTGATAAATGTGAAATCCAGTTTCAATTTCCTGTTAACTCTGGTTTAGTCTCCACCAACTCCTGAAAAAAAAAAAAAAAAAAAAAAAAAATCTTAGCCTTTAGTTTGGTATGTACTCAATTTTCTATAGCAGCTAATTCTTAACTTTTTCTTTTTATTGTTTGGTGTTGGATGTTGGTTCTTATCACAACTTTATTAATGGAAACAGTATCTGTTACGGCTGAAAACTGGGTTTATAAGAGTAGTGGAGACTCAACCATAGTAAAACCAAAATAATTAGCTAAAGAGGCTAGCTTTATAGCTGAAGAGTTTGGCGATACACCTTTGGATTTGTAATATTGAGGTTTTTCCATTATACAGAGCCATTTAATTCAATGTTAATATCAAAAACATTGATTAATGCATCATTAAAAGAAAGGTTTGGGGGCAAATGGAAAAAGTTAACCTAGCTAACGACAACTTGACAACTCCCTTGTTTCTGGAGTCACAAGAATTCTGTGGGCTTTTTTTTTTTTTTTTTTNTTTTTTTTTTTTTTTTTTTAAGTCATCCCCTTGTAACTCAGTGAATCTCAGAATTCAGGCCAGTGGCATTTTGTCATGGGAACAGCTCAGAGCTCAGACAGTCGAGAGAACTGAAAATTTAAGCTGTGCAGGACCAGAATCTGCAGGATGAGGGGTTATCCAGGCAGCATTAACTAATTGCTAGAAAAAGTGAAGCTAAGGGATTTTGGGACAGTCAGAATGAGAGGATGTAAACATCATCACCACATGTTACGCTTTCAGAGCTGGAGAAGTGCAGGCTTACCCGTTCTTGTTGGGAACAAACACAGGTCCAGGGTTTGTGGAGATTTTTAGCTGCAGCTTGTACTTTTCAGCAGGATCGCACTGAAAGCAGAATACATTTCTATTGCTGCAAACCATCTGTCCAATGAGATGAAACTAACCAATATAAATCAAGACTTTTACGATCATTATCTTGAAATCAGATATAAAAAAAAGAAGAAAAGATTTAGTATCAAAATTCATTGTTCAGAAGTATTGCAGACATCCTCTTCTTCAGGATCTATATCCATAACTGTTGAAAATAGGTCCAAACTGTTTTGTTCTGCTGAATCAGCATCATCTTAGCTTAGCATTGGTGGTCGTTGCACATTTTCTTGACTTATTTGTTAATGTACAGTGAAGCCACAAATGTGGCCCCTGTCCTACAATGTGTTTTAATCCACCAGATCCGCATCAGTATGTGGATCTGGGCTAGATTGCGCCTGGTGTCATAGCCTAAACATGTCTGCATTTTTTTTTAATTAAGATGGGCATCTTTGTGTTCCAGAAAAAAGGCAACAATGTTGACAAATGTCATATCTGCAAAGTTAAAGAAAATAAAGCACTGTGGAAGTGAGCTTTGTGAATGGAAATGATCAGCTAACAGGAGAATAAAGTATTATTTCTTGTGTGACGTTGAAATAAAAAGGTCAAAATATATTGCCAAGTTAACTATCTACAGTGTATAATAACTATTATTGATACGTAAATAATTTCAGAATATTACTTCTCTGCACAAATGTTTAATACCCACTGTGGTTAATATCATTGTAAAACAACACAACCAAAGACTCCTGTAATCTAACTTTACTGCAGTTAGCATTTATTACTAAGTTTATTTAATCTTACAGTAGTTATTGATGTTCAGCCATGCTTTTTGTTATATTTGGCTGGAATGATTTGAGGTCGGAAGTCGGAAATTCCAACTGGGAAATTCCAACTTCCCACAGTAACTGGAACGCAGCATCAATATGAACCAGATAGTTCCTCATAAAGTTCACAAGTGTTCCATGCAGCTAAATCAACTCCTCCTCGTTGCTTTCCAGGGTTATAACTGGAATGAGCTAGACCCAGAACAGGACAGGAAGTCAGAGCTGGTGGTCTACGTGGTTCTCCCGGTCCTGTCCGTCCTCCTCCTGGCTCTCTTAGTCGGCCTGGTGTACCGCCGGTATTCTCGCAGCAAGCTGAGTCTGGCCAACATCGTTACTCTTGGCCTCGAAGACACGGAGTCCAGCACAGAGTTCCTGTCCTCCCTCACCCGCAACGTCGAATGTCACACGAGTACCAGCTCTGAAGGATCGGACGGAGTCTTTGTTATGGTCTACCTGCCTCCACCGTACGAAGAAACATTCACCAAGATCACTCGGGCTGCCAGCCTCTCCAGCTCCAAGGAAGCAGAATCGATAAAGACAGAGGACCTGGAAGCAAAGCTATGTTCAGAGCTCAAGTGCAGTGGCCGCTTTGTGTGATGAGAAAGACTCACAGTTTTTCTGTTTTTCTGTTTTTTTTCTCTTCTTTTATTTCATCATTTATGCCATTAAAGCAGCCGTGAGTGTATAAAAGGAATTCAAGAAAAGTCTCAAGACCTTGTTGTTTCTTTTAATCTTATTTTTGCTCATGAAAGAAAACCAACCCTGCTAACAGTTTATGACATCGGGAATGTTCCAGGAAGGTTTATGAGAGACAGTTTTCTTCAGTCTTTAATTTTCCTTTTTGGTAATGGATGATGTTCTCAGAAAGGTACCAAGGTACACTATGTTAGATCCTTTACCCAGGAAACTGTCTGGGAAAGTTCTTGATCAACAAACCAAACCATGGCATTCCCACAAGGTTCTTTAAAGTTTATAATCTAACTATAAAGGCAGAGATCTCTGTCTGTCTGTCTGTCTGTCTGTCTGTGGCACCATTATTTTTAGAGCTCGGCACTGTATGAAGTTGATATTCGGCAGGTTCATTGCTCAGGACCCAAGGGATGTGCAGTGTGTGTCGCTTGTGAAGTTTTTTGGATGAGCAGTTCTCGAATTGAACTGTGCTGGTAAAAAGTAGTCCGCGCGGCAGGATACGCTATGGGTGCAGCAGCATATGTTCTGGTCCAGGGCCTCAGTCTGAACCCGACCCTGTACAGCATACACAGGATGTGCAGAACAAAATTATGGCAGGCTGCGGCGCACACCATAAAGTCTGGCCTGTTTTCAACAGGCACGTTTTGAACGGGCACTGCACGAGTAAATGTAATGGAACATTTCAGAAACCTTTTTACTTGTTTGTAGGAAATTTGTTTCCCGTAGGGAATTTTATAGCACCGTTTGCACTATCAGGTCTTTTCTTAGGTTATTTAAACCTTTTTTTTTCCAGTATGAATCAAAATGTTTCAGGATTTTTCTAGAAATGAGTGTCAGGACATGAAAACATGACAGAATAAAGTAGACTGAAGCAGAAAGAAGAAACTCACACTTGATTCTGGAAAATTCTTCTATTGTTGACTGTCATCTGATTAAATTCTGATCCAGTCCTTCACACATTCTGTAAACAATAAACCAGGACTTGTTTTGTGACGTCACATTTTACTACATTAAAACAAGACAAAGAATCAGAGTTCAAGCATCTTTAACTGAAGTTTCTACAGTTTCATTGTTTTATCTGAAGGTAAAACAACTTAAATTCTTTTTATGATGAGTTTTAGTGTCAGATCTTGTTTGTTGTGGCTAAAAAAATTTATGCTTTCAAGAATCTTATTTTGGCAATTTTCATTTACACCATTGTCAGATTATTTTACTTATTTTACAAAATGTGAGCAGATTACAGAACATTTTGCTTGTTTCTTGTAGGGGATTTATTTATTTAGTTAGTTATTTATTTTTATTTTATTTTATTTTATTTTTTTGCTCACATGCTGGTGTATATGCCATGAAATCCAGTTGTACAAAACATCCATCCTGCTCATTTTTTTTTTAAATGAAATTCAAGGACATATCAGCATTTAATGAACATAATCTACAGTATGTCAAATATAATGTATACAGAAGTTTGAACAGGTCTATTATATGTTGCCGTTTGTGAAGAACCCATTGGATTATGATTATAACATCTACTTTATGTTGTGAAAATTCATTTGTGTATGTCGTATCATGTGATTTTATAATAAAAATGACACTTTCACTTTTCATGGTGTTTGATGATGCTATCTGAAGACACAAGGCTTTTTTTTTTTGCAGAACACTTTTTTAATTATCTGTGAAATTATAATTATCAGCTGTGATTGTAAAGTAACCTGAAAAAATTAACATCTTATGAGTTGACATTACATCTTGTTTATTTATTACATGTAACTGCTTCTTAAACTAATGGGTTTCAATCAGGTACGTCAGATGGTATTTGGTTTGTAATATTAAAATTTGTGCTCTAATGACAAATTTAATGTTAAAAGGAAAGTCTGACCACTCAACTAAACGGTTCAGGAAGTCGTAACTCGTAATTGCATAATTTATGACCACCATCCAGAATGCAACATACAGTTACTGTAAAATAATTCATATGTGGGTGGATTCAGCCCCTGACCTGTTGGCTCATATTTTCCCAGCCTTTGACCTTTGACCTCATATAGAAGTGTGAATACATATGCCTGAACACTGCACAGATTAGGCCTGAGCTACTTGGCTAACAAACTTCTACAAAAAAAAAAAAAAAANAAAAAAAAAAAAAAAAAAGAAAGAAAAGAAAAGTAGTAGAGTTTTCAAGATAGATAGTTTGTAAATAATACAAACTGTCTCTAATGGAAGAAATGCAGTTAGGAAAGACTGAGACAGGATGAGAACATATCGCCTGTCAAAACATAGGAATATGAAGAAATCTGCTCTGTATGGATGAGTGTAAATCTCTGAAAGGGAAAATATGACCTCTAGGTAACCAGTAATATGGAGCCCTGCAGGTGAGATCCAGAAAAAAAACAAAAAAAAACAGATAATATCATGGTTACCTATTATGATTTTGTTACATGCTCTATTAATATGGAAGCATCCTTTATTATTCATTCTCTCATTTTAGTTAACTCGTGGCCACATTTTAGTAATATATCATTTCTTAAAATTATTGGTGGTCTCTGCAAGTGAAAACTACAGTTAAGCCAGTAGCACTTAGAAGTCGCTTGCGCATTTGTTCTGAACTTTACGGTAAATGATTGTGATCACACTTTGTCACAAACAACAATGTTGGAACAAATGTTCCAGAAAAAAGGTAGGATGGGTTCATTGCAAACGCTTCTGGGAGTTTTGAGCAGACACATAAACTTCCTATTGTCTGATTTTTGATGTGCTTTAAAGTACGAAATCTCCAAAAGTCGTTGATGAAACTGCTGCAGTTACATTCAACACGTTTCACACATATGAACAATTTTTACTGTTGCATTTTGGAGTATTTTTTTTTTTTTTTTTTTNGCACAATTTATTAAAACACAACACACAGCATATGTAATATCAACAATGTGCTGGTGGAGACAGAAGCTGACTAGGCTTAACCAAGGAAAACTGCATTTTAACACCACAAATAAAAAAAACACCCAAAACAACAAAACTAACAAACAGATGTTAACATACTTTTCAAATTGTGCAATTAGTAGGCACCTAGCTTGACCCCAGTTTTTTTTTTTTTTTTTTTTTTTTTTTTNGGGGGGGGGGGGCAAGATTATTAGAAAAATAAATGAATTAGTAACACAGCCACAATTTAACTGATAAGAAGGAACAAATTGTAAAAAGTGGCCACAATTTAACTAAATTGAGATAACAGATAATAAAACACACATGCGTGTTAAAGTGTGGAAGCAAATTCATTTTTCATGGCCACAATATCCTGCNCCCATGTCATGCCACTCTGTAAATAAGTAAGAACTGTGTTTTTAACCATTTGATCTGCTTTGTTGTGGAATCAAAAATTTTCCCTTCAGCAACAGAATCTGAATGCTGTGTGTGATTATCCATCCCCCCCCCCCCCNCGACAGAATGAAAAAGAAAACAGAATGAAAAAGAAAACACAGTCCAATCACAGCGTACGGGTGGATCATAAGGCGTGGTTTGTTCTGAACTGTGTTCTGCTACTTTGGGTGATTGATTTGACTATGAAGTTGCAGGAGTTTAGTTTAGTGGCAGTTCAACCATTTGGCAAAAACAATTTCCCATAAAACTTCAACTGAATAGATGAAAAACAAAGTCAGAATCCATTTGGTGCCTTATCAGTCATCTTTATTGACATGCGTTTTTAAGCAAATTCAATTTGTAAGGACACCTTATGAAATTATTTTTTCCCCCCACATTTCTCTATGGTGTGTTTTATTTTGACAAATTGAGTGCAAGATGATTCGTGTTGCTGTTATCATAAACAGCTGCTCCCTCCTTTGGCGGTCATGATCATCAGGGATTGCTATCGCATTCTTTGAAATACCGCTCAAGGTTGGCGTGCCTGCAATCTTTCTGAAACAACAGGTCCACCCTGAAAACACAGAAGAGTCCCATTAGGCTTTAGAGTTCTCGCTGTTGCATTTTAATAGGAGGATTACATAAAGAGAGAATAATTAAAAAAAAAAAAAAAACTTTGGCTCACATTTCATCAAACCACTTGTCCTTTTTATCCTTTGCGGCCTCGCGCCTGTGGAGATAAATAAGAGTATGAATAAACAACAGTTCAAACCAACCCCTTCCATTAAAGGATTATACCAGAGATTTTGCATGTTTAAGCCTAATGAATACAGTCAGGTCTCTCCAACATGGTGCCCACAGGCACCTGGTAGCCCGCAAAGAGTCTACTGGTCGCCCTTTTAAGCTCATTCTGTAAATAGCGCACATTTTTCTTCTTGTTTTTATCATGCTTCAATACAATTCTATATTCTAAATTTATTAGTAAAGTATTCCTGTATTGGTTATATATATTTGAAAATAATAATTTAAAATAATTTACAATTACATATATTTTCATTTCCATTTTTTGTGGTGCCAGATTTCAGAGTTCATGGCTTTTACTTCCTGCATTGCGCCTGTTACCTCACTTTTAACCGTGAAAGTGGATCAAGCAAGCAGGAGCAAATCAACCGTGAATTATGGTTGATGCACCGGGACCTTCACCTATGAAAGAGGAATTTCTGACATTAATTCCCCTGAAGACAACAACGAGGGGTGTTTATGATGCAATAAAGCAGTATTTCATGGAAAAGAATGAGAAGCTGGTGTCGCTGACAACAGACGGAGCCCCCGCCACGACAGGCCACCATTCAGGCTTCGTTGCGCGATGCAAAGCTGACCATGATTTTCCAAAGTTTCTGCGTTACTATTGCATTACACACCAGCAGGCAATGCGTGCCAAAACAATGGGATTTGATCACATCATGACTCCCGTTATTAAGATCATTAACAGCATCCACGCTAAAGCGAAACAGCACAGATCATTCCAGGCACTTCTGGAGGAGCTGTCAGCTGAATATGGTGACCTGTGACTTCACACTGAAATCTGAAGCATTCCACAGCATTTTTTTTTTTTTTTTTTTTTTTTTTTTTTATCACTTTTGGTGAGATCAAAGTGTTCATGGAGTCCAGAGGGGAGGACACGTCACTGCTTCAGGACACCTAGTGGATACTGGACCTGGCCTTCCCAACTGATATCACTGGAAACTGAATTGTTTGAACTGTGAACTGCAGGTAAAGGTGAGACCATCAGTCACATGATCAGTGCTGTAAACTCGTTTGCGTTATGTTGTAAACAGCTTTTTCTTGTTGCATTTACAGAAGAAGAAATTGCAGCACTTTCCCTCTGTGCAGTCATTCTACATGACAGTGCTTCAGTGTCTGAGGCCTTTGACAGGGATGTGAACAAATACTCTGAGCTCTTGACTAGACTGGTAAGAGTTTGAGGACAGATTTAATGACTTTGATAAGCTTGAGTCATCATTTGTTTCAAATTCAAATTTGTTACAACCTTAAAGGAAGTCATATGTTTAAGAAAATCAAAGTAAGAACAGATGTGAAAAATAGATGCATTTCAATTAAAGGGGTCAATTTATGGAATAAGCTTCAAGACGATTTAAAAACTTGTAAAACAATGGTCAAATTTAAGAAAATGTTTAAATTGAATGTTTTGAAAAAGTATGAAGAAATATTGGTCTGACTGGTCTGAATATTGGTCAGAATTGGTCATTCTAACATTTTCAGTGTTTTTGTTGTAATCACATGGACATATATAAATATTATGCAATTATTGTTAAGATGATGTGGATTATTGCCTATAAGGCACATATTAATAATGTTTATGATGTTTAGTAAATGTTGACATGTGAGAAGGGTAGGTGTAATAAGCTTTGGCTTCAGCCTACACCTTTTCNTTTAGTAAATGTTGACATGTGAGAAGGGTAGGTGTAATAAGCTTTGGCTTCAGCCTACACCTTTTCGATCGTTGGTGAGATGTTTTATTTATTTATTTATTTATTCATTTATTTATTTCGGGTTGTGTGTTTTGGAGATGTGTTTGTTGGGAGAATTCACATATTTGTTTTTATGTTGATTNATTTCGGGTTGTGTGTTTTGGAGATGTGTTTGTTGGGAGAATTCACATATTTGTTTTTATGTTGATTATGCTTTTTCTTGTGTATTATAGACTGAAATAAAGATTTTTAAAAAATCCTTTTATGCACATGGACATATCGTGCATTTCTGAGCAGCTATGTGAGGCATTTAACCTTGATTCTAGTGAAGTGGAGATCGAGATTATCAGTCTGCAAAATGATCTTCACCTCAAATCCCATCAGGAGACCTCTAACTTTTGGAGCCTGGTTAACCCAGAAAAGTACAGACGTTGTGTTTTCTTATGAGTTTTCACTTAGATTCTGTGATTGTGCTAATACAGTGCTAGAGTAGCCAGTAGAGTTTGTGTGTGTGTGTGTGTGTGTGTGTGTGTGTTTAAATGTAGTAATCAGGTTTTGNCCAGTAGAGTTTGTGTGTGTGTGTGTGTGTGTGTGTGTGTGTTTAAATGTAGTAATCAGGTTTTGTCATCTCAGGAAGGTCTCTTATTTGTATTTGTCTTTATTTGTTTATTCTAAGAGTTCTGGAAACCCATTCGGCCTTCTTTGTTTGTGGTTTGTCCATTTATTTTATTGTTGTGAACGTTGATTTTATTTTGTGAACAATAAATTACTTTTCAACTGCCAAAACATCGGCTTTTATATTGCCTCCCTCTTCCTAGAGGCCAGGGTCGTAACATTAGAATTGAATATAAACAAATTAAGAACCTGTCTGGAATGAGAAGTGGAAGAATTTTTGAGAAAGAAAGTTTAAGTGTCATTTCACCTCTTATGTATTTATATAAAATATATATAGAATAGATATATATATAAGTTGGCATTTTACTTTGTGGGAAAGAAGCTGCAAGTTTAAACTGTGACTTTAGAGAGTTAAAAGCATGTTTGCTGAAAAAAAAAGTGTTAGGGAGAAGGGTGAGTAATCACTTGAATAGGGTCAGCGTGGCATGTGGGGCCGGTCCTGAGTGGTTGTGGGTGCTGGGGGGTATTGGGTGTAGGCTGGGGTCCCTGCGTTCTGTCTTGCTATGGCCTCGTGGCCCA
>VXCM01009396.1:2500-17119 GCA_014773175.1 Lucifuga dentata | reverse complement strand
GTGTATAGTAAGTGTATAAAAAGACTATAGTAAGTGTATAGTAAGACTATATTAAGTGTATAGTAATACTATAGTAAGAGTTTAGTAAGACTATAGTAAGTGTATAAAAAGAGTATAGTTAGTGTATAGTAAGACTATAGTAAGTGTATAGTAAGACTATAGTAAGTGTATAGTAAGACTATAGTAAGTGTATAGTAAGACTATAGTAAGTGTATAAAAAGACTATAGTAAGTGTATAGTAAGTGTATAGTAAGTGTATAAAAAGACTATAGTAAGTGTTTAGTAAGACTATAGTAAGTGTATACAAAGACTAGTAAGTGTATAGTAAGTGTATAAAAAGACTATAGTAAGTGTATAGTAAGACTACAGTAAGTGTATAAAAAGACTATAGTAATGGTACAGTAAGACTATAGTAAGTGTATAAAAAGACTATAGTAAGTGTATAAAAAGACTATAGTAAGTGTATAGTAAGTCTATAGTAAGTGTATAAAAAGACTATAGTAAGTGTATAAAAAGAGTATAGTTAGTGTATAGTAAGACTATAGTTAGTGTATAGACTATATTAAGTGTATAATAAGACTATAGTAAGTGTATAGTAAGAGTATAGTAAGTGTATAGAAAGAGTATAGTAAGTGTATAGTAAGACTATATTAAGTGTATATAAAAAGAGTATAGTAAGTGTATAAAAAGACTATAGTAAGTGTTTAGTAAGACTGTAGTAAGTGTATAAAAAGACAATAGTAAGTGTTTAGTAAGATAATAGTAGGATTATAAAAATACTATAGTAAATGTATAGTAAGACTATAGTAAGTGTATAAAAAGACTATTAAGTGTATAGTAAGTGTACAAAAAAGACTACAGTAATGGTATAGTAAGACTATATTAAGTGTATAAAAAGAATATAGTAAGTGTTTAGTAAGACTATAGTAAGTGTTTAGTAAGACTATAGTAAGTGTATAAAAAGACTAGTAAGTGTATAATAAGTGTATAAAAAGACTATAGTAAGTGTAGAAAAAGACTATAGTAAGTGTAGAAAAAGACTATAGTAAGTGTAGAAAAAGACTATAGTAAGTGTATAGTAAGTGAATAGTAAGACTACAGTAAATGTATAGTAAGTCTATAGTAAGTGCATAAAAAGACTATAGTAAGACTATAGTAAGTGTATAGTAAGACTATAGTGAGTGTCTAGTAAGACTATAGTAAGTGTATAGTAAGTGTATAGTAAGACTATATTAAGTGTATATAAAAAGAGTATAGTAAGTGTATAAAAAGACTATAGTAAGTGTATAGTAAGACTATAGTAAGTGTATAAAAAGACTATAGTAAGTGTATAGTAAGACTATAGTAAGTGTATAAAAAGAGTATAGTAAGTGTATAGTAAGACTATATTAAGTGTATATAAAAAGAGTATAGTAAGTGTATAAAAAGACTATAGTAAGTGTTTAGTAAGACCATACTAAGTGTATAAAACGCCAATAGTAAGTGTTTAGTAAGATAATAGTAGGATTATAAAAATACTATAGTAAATGTATAGTAAGACTACAGTAAGTGTATAAAAAGACTATTAAGTGTACAGTAAGTGTATAAAAAGACTATAGTAAGTGTATAGTAAGTGTACAAAAAGACTATAGTAATGGTATAGTAAGACTATATTAAGTGTATAAAAAGACTATAGCAAGTGTTTAGTAAGACTATAGTAAGTGTATAAAAAGACTAGTAAGTGTATAATAAGTGTAGAAAAAGACTATAGTAAGTGTAGAAAAAGACTATAGTAAGTGTATAGTAAGAATATAGTAAGTGAATAGTAAGACTATAGTAAATGTATAGTAAGTCTATAGTAAGTGCATAAAAAGACTATAGTAAGTGTATAGTAAGCGCATAAAAAAACTATAGTAAGTGTATAGTAAGTGTATAAAGACTATAGTAAATGTATAGTAAGATTATAGTAAGTGCATANCTAGTAAGTGTATAGTAAGTGTATAAAGACTATAGTAAATGTATAGTAAGATTATAGTAAGTGCATAAAAAGACTGTAATAAGTGTATAGTAAGTGTATAGTAAGATTATAGTAAGACTGTATTTGTACTGTGGTAAACTAACAGAAATGTTGCCATGACAACAAAAGAACTCCTGCCAGGACTTGAACCTGGTACTTCCATGATCAGAATGGATGCGTTACCATGATACACCACAGGAGTTTGGTGTGTGTTGCTGCAACATCCTACAGGAACATGAAGCTCAGGCTGCTGCTGATGTTAAAGCCTCTGATGCAGCACACCAAGTCAGCCTGGAAGCTGAAATCTGACTTTTACAGGAGCAGGAACGATACTCTGCAAAACAGCAGCAAGTTCTGGATGACAGGTTACCAGTTTATATAAAACACTAAGTGGGTGTGGCCTATTCTGAGATCGTCTATACATAAATGTAGAAATCTGAGAAGAGTTTAGCGTTGTTCAGGATGCCACTTCAGAATCTCTTAAAACAAGGAATTTCAATTTCTGCACAAACTAAAGTATCAGTGATTTTATCCTGGGTGGGTTTTGCCCACTCAGTTTCACCAGAGCCCCATCTGCCAGAACATTTCCAGGTGAATCCAGACAGGTTGTTATGGTAACCGTAGCAGCTGGTAGCTTATCTGCTACAGCTCACCTGGTCTGGTAAACCTGTACTCTGCCTGTTTCCACCTCCCACGGCGAGGACGCGGGGTTGGATTTTGGGAGGCATTAATTTGGGCTAATTAACATTACTCACCATCCTGGCTCACAATTCAAATTTTCACCAAAAGATGCCAATTTTCAGATTTTTGGTTTTTATATATATATATATATATATATTAATGTCATTATTTACTGCCAATTTGTTTCCAAGTCAGTTGTAAAGTAGTTGAAGTTTTAATAATTTTTAGTAGCTGCCAAATTGGGCCACTTCAAGTTTTGTCATTTTTGTCCATTAAATAACAGAAATGAGTCCATAAATTGTGAGAAATTCATCCATAGAAGAAATTTATCCAGGAGAAATGTCAAATGTGACAAGTTCCTCCATAAAATGCGAGAAATTCATCTGAGAGAAATATGTCCACAAATTGTGAGAAATTCGTCCATGAGAGAAATGCCAAATGCAAAAAAAATTGAGCCATGCGAGGAAACTGAGCCATAAAACAACAAATTCCTCCAAAGACCAAACATCTCTACATTATAACCTCATACATTAATGGAATAGTTGACTTACCATTATGGTCTTCATGTGTGGCTGCACATCTTGTTGGTAATTCCTCCACAGGAAGTCCAGGAAACCGGCCTCTGCTGGATCAATAACTCAGCCTGAAAGATATTAAACACAGAAATTCATGAGGACGTGTTGATGGAACGAGGCCATTTAAACCTGAGTGTGTTATAGCTGACTTACCATCATTAACGGTCAGGTGATGACGTCATGCAGGTAGCTGCCATGAACAGGAGGACCAGGAGGCTTCACCTGTGTGTACATGGTGTATGCTACCAGTAACATTAGCTACTAATTTTGGTCGCTCCAAGTTTAAGAATAAAATAACCAAATGTTAGCATTAGCTGCTAGTTTCAGTCATTTTAAGACTCACAATACTGCCACTATAAGTAGCATTAGCTTGTATTATGGCCAGTAAACATCAAGATGAGTTTTATTAAATATCAACTTACCATCATCTCCATGAGGCTGATGCTGCCTTCCACAGGTGTTTGTGCAAGAAATTCATCCATGAGAGAGATGTCAAATGTGAGAAATTGAGCCATAAAACGAAAAATTGAGCCACAAAATTAAATTCATCCATAAAAATGGGAGAAATTTGTCAAAAATAAAATTTGTCCAAATATAACTCTACTCTACTTAACCTACACCTGAAGCATAAGAATTAAAAATTGTCACCATATTGTGGTGCTGTTCCTCTGATATGAACTGTAGGGAGTGTGTGTGTGTGTGTAGTCGCAGCAGCACAACACATGTATCTCTGGTAAAACACACAGCATAACATGTTGTAGGATCCACGCTAACATCTCAGCAGTAACAAGCCATGCCAACACCTGCTAGACATGCAGCACCAACAAGCTGGCTAACACGTTAACATCATTTCAGTTCGGCCATATTAAAACCATGTGCAGCTTAGCATGACACACAGAAACACTGTAACATACAAACAGCAGCAACCCAGCAAAGAAGTTAAAAAAGCTTCTTACTTGTGATGTGTCTTCTATGATGCTCTGATGATTTTCACCTGTTAGTCATGGTTTGTGTGCGTGTGAGCGTGTGCGCGCGCGCGTGTGAGCGCGTGTTACGCAGCATTTAAAACATTTTAAAATCGCCAAGCAGAAACCAACAAAACACCAGGCAGACCAGCAACACCAGAAACAATTACATTTAAAGCTGTTAGCACACAGCTAAACATGCTAACACCACACAGCAGCAGCTAGCTTAACAGCGGTGACGAAGCCGAGACCAAACACGACAACTCAAACAAATAACTGACTAAAACAACTTCAGAGTTCAACAACCACACATGACAGGACCAACATACATGTTAAAGCTCAGAGCAGCANAACTTCAGAGTTCAACAACCACACATGACAGGACCAACATACATGTTAAAGCTCAGAGCAGCAGCAGAATAACATCCTACCTGTTCACATACGCTAGGTGTGCCTGGAGTAACAAAGCCGTGTTCAAGCAGTATTTATGAGGTTGGATCCTACCATGATGTATTGATAGGAACTTTTTCACAAAACTCGCTTCCAAACTATTCATCAACTCTAATAAAAATAAATCTAAGTAAAATTAAATAAAAGTAATTTGTAAATCTCGCCAAAGCTGGATAAATTGTAAATGTATATGATAAAGTTTATTGATCTACGTATCGGCTTGACTCTGTTGGTTTAGTCCATACCGCCAGTCAGAAAGGGGCGGGGCCAGCAGTAAACCATTCAAGTTGCTGTAAAACCGAAATTTGACAAATAAACTGACTTTGATGAAGTTAAAATGTGGAAACAACAAAGACATAGACAAAAATTGAGGATTTAGAGTTTTGGTGTTAAAAGTACAACTAATTGATTACATATGATTTATCACAAAAAGAGTAAAATTACTGTTAATGAAACTCGGTACTTCCTGCATCATTTCATAATAAAAGACCTCCAAGGAATGGATTCTGCTGTGAACCAAACCCGTGTAAGGCTTTTATTGTGAAAGAAAAGCAGAACGTTTTGCGTTTTTGTTGATCTATTTCTAAATAGCTGATTATCTTTTTGGGGAAAATCTCTGACACTTGTTTTAATTGAAGCTGATGAATATGTATTTGCTGTTGTTTATTTTTAACTTAATGTCTTTTGTTGATGATGATGTTGATGCTAAAAAATAAATCGATGTGTCTCTTCACTTTTTGCAGCGGGCGGCGTGAGGCGGCGCTGATCAGAATCCAGAGGAAAAGTCAGAACAAATCGATCAGAATCTGCTTTGATCAGAGAATCGACCCAATTTAAAAAAAACCAAAAAAAAAAAAAAANAAAAAAAAAAAAAAAAACCTCCTGTCATGTTCTAATCTCACTCTGACCTCCTTTATTTGCATTAAGTTTCTCACTTTTCTGACTTTTAACGTTAATGAAAGAAACAAGTTGTTTCTTTTTTCTTAAAGAAAAACTTTTATAATAAAATTTTATATCAATGAAGTGAAACAGACTTAATTAGATTTATTCAAATTATCATAAAAAGTCATTACAGCCAAAATCATCTGAGCTTAAAACTGAAAAATTACTTTTAAATTTGTAAATTCAATTTAAATAAATTTAAAACTAAATGAATTTGGATCATTTTCAGTCGTTTTAATGTCTGAAAATGAAACATTTCTGACAAACCTACAAACAATAAATCACACACACACACACACACACACACATACACACACAGACTCTTCTATTTGGTCCATCCCACATCTGCATGCATCTTCTTACCCCCAAGGGACATGACCTTTGACCCCATGGCTGCTCTGCTCCTCACAAAGTCACCACATCATTGTGTGTGTGTGTGTGTGTGTGTGTTCCTAGAAATAACCCATCTGTCTCCTTTTAGGACTCACTTTTTCTTACACACACACACACACACACACACACACACACACACAAAGTTTGCCAGCACACAATTGACCGTGTTGCTTAGCAACTCATGGTGTCAAACACACGTCTGTGTGATCTGTGAGCAGCATCCAATCAGATTGCAGCTCCTTGTAAAAACTGCGTGATGTCGACACACTAAAGCTGCAGGCGACTGTTTTGACCGCAATTACATCACAGGTTCCACATGTCCACTGTCACGTGTTACACATAAACCAGCTTAACACGTTACACCTTACACCAGCAGGTGTAGTTTGCATGTTGAGCTCAGTGTAGATTTTTTTTGTATTTTTAGGTGAGTTTTACTGGTATGGATGTTTGATAGTTTTTGTAGAATAAAAAGCAGCGTCTGTATTTGTACTTTTCTCCTGTTTGTCGTGTTTTTACGGTTTGCTGAATGTTTTTTTGTCCTTCTTGACGTGTGCAGCTGAACATGTTTTGATGTGTGTATGTTATGTAAAGTCTTTTATGTACAGCTGACAAACTAATTTCCTCATTGAGGATTAATAATAAAGTTACTTAACGAGGACGAGAAACTCAGATTTCATTAACAAACTGTTTTTTCTGCGTTTTTCTCCAGAAACAATAATTTTACTTTATTCTAGAAATTTGTCAACATTTTTTTTTATATAAAATTTTAGATTTTATTTCTAGAATCAAAACTTTTCTACAAACAGAAAATTTTCAGGTTTGACAGAAATGTTGATTTTACAAGTTAAATTTGTCTAATAAAGGATTTTTTCTGCAGCTTTTTATGACAAAAACAAATTTAATTAAGAACAAAAATTTATGAAATGAATTTAGATGAAAAAAGTTGAGTGAAATGTGAAGATTTTTACTTTTTACTGAGAATTTAAAAAGTATTAATGTTAACTATCTGATATCTGATCTGATTATTGATCGTCTTCAGGATGAAAGTTGAACAAACTTTATCATTCAGCAAAAGTTCAAACATTAAAACATGAAACACGTATAAATATTAAAATCTGTCAGATTAAAGAATTGATCTGATTTGCAACGATCTGAGACTCAATAAAACATCTCGACTCGTCTTAATGAGCTCGTTAGGAGTGTGTGTGATACACACACCACACTTATTCAAATACATATGTATATGTTCCCATATGTAGTATGTTATCAGTATGTTGGAAATACATGAAGAGATTTAAAGATCTGAATGTTGAGAAAATCAAATATTAAAACGTTTCATTTCATCTTTATTGGACGACAACACGTTTATATTGATTTACATCAAAAACTCACATACATGCACATAAACACAAACGATCTATAACGTCATTTAACAATAATCACCTGAAAGAAAAAGCACAACTTTAATCTGCAAACATGTAAAGCTGAAAAACTGAAACGTGAAAACAAAATCAAAATTTCAACAACTTCGCAAATATTCCAGTGTAATTTTTACGTATTTTTTATGTTTGACAGAAACAGGAAGTGAGAAAGAACAAATGATTGAAAAGAAAATGAAAAAAAATGTTCAAAAACAAAAACATGTCCAGCGAAACGTCGACAAACCAAAACTGTTTTCAGCTTTTTATTCAAAATCAATTCAGATTATTATTGATATGATCGATAATTTGTCCTGATTTATGAATTCTGAAGGAAAAGGATGTCGACCACGCGACAGAAACATGTGAAGAGTTCTGGATTTTTGTGTCGATGCTGATTTTGAGTGAAGATGAAAATTTATTTATCTTCATCTTCATTTCTCACTGAGGAAACCATGAGGGCTTTTATTTTGATGGAGGCAGAAGTTGTGAAAAGCTTCCTGACAAAAATAATGAACCTGACAGGAGAGGAAGAGGAAGATAAAGAGGAAAACACACTGATCAGTAAAACAAAAACCATCTAAACTGATAAAAACATTCACTTTATCATTTCATATATATATATATTTAATATGCGATTATATTCTGTAAATTCTTCTGCAACATTTTGAGGCAACAAAGATTAAAAGGTTCAAGAAGCAACAAGAATACAATGTAAAGAAATGATGAAAAAAATTCAAATTATTAAAAAAAGAAATTATAAATGCAGTTTGTTATATTTCCTCAACATGAAACAACGGATTCATTTAAATTTTATTACTTTTCTGCACCTTTATTTTGGAGTTTTCCCTCCACATCCTCCTGAAAGCAATGTTGCTCATCTGTGTTGCCTCAAAAAGTTGCTCAGCGAGCATGAAGATAAATTCATCTGAACAAAGAGAAGCAATAAATAACCGTTAAGCGACATCATGATGTTTTTATGTACAAGTTTCTACATTTATCAAAGACGCAGCTCAACAAAAAAAATATGAAAATGATGCAAACAGGAAGTGAAAGACGTCAGGAAGAACGCGAGATGATCCGACAGGAAGTCAAAGTCTCACATTCATGCTTTTATTTATTTCTTTTTATTTAATTAGACGTTAGAATCAGCAGATTGTTCCTGATTCTTCTTATTTTCTCTTAACCGATGACTTAATGGTTCTCAAACTGCGGCACGTGTACCACTGAAGCACTCCTCGTGACGTGTCTGACAACTTTGAAAATTTCTGAGGATCAAATCGTGAAAAAAAGTTTAGTTGTTTGTTTTGGCGGCAGACGCTCAACATGAATGATTGATCAGAAGTCGTCTCGTTGACGCACACTGACTTCCTGTTTGGATTGGAGCTCGTTAAGCTTCGTTAAGCTGCAAACATTAAAGTATTTTTATTGAGATAATGGCTGATAAATCATGTCTGGATGTTGCTGCTCAGCCATGATGGCTCCACGCCAAATACACGCCTCCAGAAACACGCCAAACACACACACCAACACACGCGCCTCCAAATACACGTCAAACACATCTCCACACGCCAAATGCACGTCTCCAAACACATGGCAAACACACACACACACCTCCAAACACACACTGAACACACACACCAAACACACGCCTCCAAAAACACTGCAGAGACTTGCTGCACGAGTACTTTTGCTGAAGTACTTTNCACCAAACACACGCCTCCAAAAACACTGCAGAGACTTGCTGCACGAGTACTTTTGCTGAAGTACTTTTGCTGAAGTACTTTGTGTTACTTTGAGTCTTTGTGTTTTAATCAGATTAACGAGTTAAAGATTCATTTCAGAGCGATGATGTCACATAAACAGGAAGCACAAACAACGATAAATAAACATGCTAACAGGAAGTAATGTCTGAAACAGACACGTCACTTTAAAACTAGTTTTAATCTAAGTTCACTGCTTTTATTCTGAAGGCCAGGCAAACAGGAAATGGATGTGTTGACACAAGTTTCACATTAATATTTATATTGTGAATGTTTCAGCGTGTGGGTTTAAAGTTGTAAACAGGAAGAAGAGTCATGACCTTTGGAGTGAGCGTGGCGTGCACGCTCATGCCACGCAGCACGGCGTGCACGCTCACGCTGCCGCTCACACCATGAAGCGGTGCTCCTTGCCGTCGTGCGCCATGAGGATGACGTTGCGGTTGGAGGTCCAGATGAGGCGGGCGATCTTCAGGGCGTTCTGGGATCCAGGCGACGCCNACGTTGCGGTTGGAGGTCCAGATGAGGCGGGCGATCTTCAGGGCGTTCTGGGATCCAGGCGACGCCGGCTGCACGGGCGGCACCTGATACGTCTTGATGCAGCGCAGCTGAGGGGCGGAGTTTAACATCCCGATGCTGCCCAGCAAACTGGTGTTCATCTGAAGACGAGAAGCAGAACGCCACCTCACTTCCTGCTCACGTGAAGAAAACAGCAGCTTTGAAACATTTTCTGAAACATGTCATTTCACATGAAAGCGGCACACGTGTGTTCTGCTGCGGTCTGAACTTCCGTTGCACTTTTCCGTGTTGATCTGAACGTTCAAACTAAACAGCACATAGAAACTTTGGCATTTTACCATTAAAGGGACATAGCGGTGGTTTTACATGTTTGAGCCCAAGAAACAGGATCTACATACATGTTTATGTTACCGCCAACAAAACATAAAACCTTCGTTTAGTTTTCATCTTATTTAGACAAAATCAAATGTTCAGGTGATTCAACGTTTTACCTGCCGACAGGTACGTTTTACCCGCTGTACATCTGACAAACTCGTTTTCACTTCTTCTTTTGGGACTACGTTTTCTGGTGGAGTCATACATGTTGTATGTTGTAGTTCTATGTTTGATGGTTTAAATAAAGTGACTCTGAAAAACATGTTCTCTGTGGTGATTATTGATCTGTGACACGTTTCATGTCTGCGTATTGGTGTTAACGTATGGAAGCCTGGAAGGCTGAAAAATACACTTTTATTTATTTTGCTCAAACATGTTCTGTCAAATTAACATTCAACTGATCAGCTTATTGATTAAAGCCAATCCAATCAGTGCGTGTGTGTGTGTGGAAGAGAAACTATCGTTTCCTGAAATGACACTGCCCCTCCTGCCATTGACTGGAGACAGACACAGACACACACACACACACACACACACCGACACAGCGTCTGCCAGTTTATTACCACAGCAGCCGTCCAGCCGACGCGCTAACCGCAGTTTATGCTTACAGTAATACATTAGAGCGTGTGTGTGTGTGTGTGTGTGTGTGTGTGTGTGTGTGCAGACAGTCGTGTCAGAGGTCATACAGACGTTTCATTCAAAGAAACAGTTCTGGGAAGAAGATGTGTGTGTGTGCGTGTGTGTTATTATTGTGTATTTTGCATCATTCCTACATTAAATATGAACTTGTTAAAATATTAATTTAATTCTTGTTGTTAATTAAACTCATTAAGTGTTTGTGTATTAAAAGCTGAATCTGTTTTTAAACTGATTAATAACTTTATGATTAATATGATTTAAATTGATGTTTATTAATTTTTTTCTCATTTGTCTAATTATTTCAGCACTTTGTATGTAAATGCTAAATAAAATTTTATATGTTTTAGCATGTTTATGACCATTTAAATTTAATTAATTCATTTAAAATTAATCAGAATAAAAGTTGTTGTTTCTGTCGCTACATAATTTTATTAGAAGTTGAAAACTAAATTGATTAAATTACAGAAATAAAGTTTTATTATTATTATTTACATGAAGACTTCATTTGCAAAAACAGATAAACACTTTTATAAATTTTTAAAGTAATTTTTTTATTCCAGATAAAATCACTCAAATGGTTTGTTTTGTTAATTTATTTAGATTTTTTTTAATTTTAGCATCAGATTAATTGATAAAAGCAGAAATAAAAACTGTATTTTTATGATTTCTTTTAAAATAAAGTTTCAGATTTTTGTAAATTAACTCTTCATATGTTTTATTTTATAATTATTTTATTTTTCTTTGTAAACATGCTGAATTTACAGAAACTCTTTTCTTATTAAATTATGTATTAAAAGGTTTTGTCTGAGTAAAAACATAAAAAAATTACCACTGATTATTAAAACAGTCCTTAAATTTAAATAAATTAACATTATACTTATTTATTATAATTTCTTACACTGTGTGTGTGTGTGTGTGTGTGTGTGTGTGTGTGTTTACCTGCCAAAAGGAGATGTGGCTGTCGGCGCTGGAGTACGTTGCTAGGTAACGGCCGTCGGGGGCGAACGCCACGGCGGTGATAGGACCTTTATGACCGTGAATATTCTACAGAAATAAATAAATACATGAATTATTAAAGCAGATTAATTATATTCATCAATTAACGACGTTAAGTTTCCAAACTTCATCACGTCGACTTAAAAACTGATAATCAATAATAAAATTTATTCATTAAAACTGCTTCAAATTAATAAAAACAAAGTGTCAAAGTGGATGAAAAAATATTTCTGGTATGAAATATGAAAAAACACACACACACACACACACACACACACACACGCACACGTGAGGGTTTTCCGCCCCCTGGTGGCCAAAATCAAATGAACGCAGCTTGAAGTTTAAGATGTTATTGAAGTTTTGCTGAAGCTTCAGCAAAATGCAGCAAAAACAGCAAATTATAGAAAATAAATCAAACATATCATCTTCATAACTCATAATAGGTAAACATACCCCAACAAAGGTCAAAGGTTAAAAGTAAATCTGAAGCTTCTGTTTGAGTACAGAAGAAAATAAAAGCTGCTGCTGGTTTTATTAATAATTCCGTGAAGCAGCTTTTTTGTTTTAAGCGTCGCCGTGTGTAACGCAATAAAGCGTCCCACCAGCTGCAGGATGTGTAACGTAATAAATCCTCCTCCACACGGCTCGCACCTCCAGATCACATTAAGACGCCGTCGCCTCGAGCGTCCAGACCTGAAGTAATAAATAATAACGCGTCTGCGCCAATTAAAGAAGAAAAAATAAAAGTAACGCAATGAAATAAAGTCTCATCTTTTTAATTCATTCTTTTTGGGGGAATCTGATTTAGCGGCAGCAGCATCAGCGGAGAACAAAGCTGAATTATTTGGATTTCTTTAAAGCTCAGTGCTGCTTCTATTCTTCTTTCGCTCTTTCCATCCTTCACTTCCATCAGTCTTCCATCACTCGCTCTTCAGGGAAATCCCAAATCTCATCTTCCTTCAATGTTTTGATAAAAGCAACGGAAACCAAAACCCTAAACCTCCACAGCTGCTGTGACGTCGCCGCGATGCAGAAATGACGTTCAGAAAGAAAAAGAATTTCTCAGTGAAAGTCATCTCCTCCTGGGACTAGTTTCTCTGGCGGAGACGTACATTTTTCTTGTATGCAGCTCCATGTTGAATCAGTTAAATCACAAACACGTTTCAAGTCTCTAAAGTTGATTTTTATGTTGTACTGGAATGAGCTGAAACTAACGGCAGTCTGGAAGGTAGGAAAAACTATTATAAAATTTACCGCTCCAGTAGCATGTTTTGGAAAATGTATGAGTATGTGGGTTGTATTTATTGGAAGAAACCTGCAAAACCACTGGTACGTTCCTTTAAAGCAGACAGACAGAAACAGGAAGTACATGTGTAACATCAGAGAAGTCCTCCATACTGGACTTAAATCTAACACACTAACGTTAGCATGTTTCCGATAATCTAGCAGCTTTTTCTCATCACCTTCATTTTGACGAAGATAGAATTTCTCTTTGATGATGTGGAACTGGCTTGGAATTATTTTTATGATGGTTTTATCTGCATTATAAATAAACATGCCACCTTCCAAAATTTCAGCGCTAAAGGATCATTCCACCCATTTTGCATGTTTGAGCCTAATATATTCAGTTTTCATACATGTTACATTACTGACAATCATTTCCCAAAGGATAAAACCGTATTTCAGCTTTCCTGATATTTTGCTAAATCTCTTAATCTTTCAAAATCAAATATTCAAGTGATACACCCACCTTAAAAATCCATGTTTCTCCTGCTAATAGTTACACAGCCTTATGAAGTCACGGTCCTTTAAATTTTTCCATAAACGCAGGTCTTCTTTTGGGACTATATTCCCCGGTGGAGGCATACATTCACTCCACGCTTTTTATTGAGCTTAAACACTAAAATTACATAACTTCTAAAAAAACCTGAATACACGTCTTGTTGGTGATGATGGATTACCTATCCCAAGAACGTTTACAGTATCAACAAGTTGATTTTAATAGCAGAATGAACTGAAACCAATGGAGGTCTGGAAGGTAGGAAAAACATTTTTAATTCACCGTTCCAGTAGTATGCTTTGGAAATGATTGTCAGTAACGTTACGAGGCTCAAACATGCAAAATGGATGGTATGGTCCTTTAAGGGCAGAAACAACCTCCTCTGAAGTAACTTGTCTCCTCTTAGAGAAAGGGATGCTGCCTTTAGGGAATCTGAAGTTGTACTACGTGTTAGGGGTCGGCTTATACACGGCTTACACGGTAGTATCACGTTACACATACTCAGGTATCTACATCATCAACAGTCATCACCTTCAAACCTCGTTACCAAGGTTACAGATACATGAAGCTTCTCCTCCAGACAGGAAATATCAGCAGCTTTCCTGCCTGACAGACAATGGTGAGAACGCCGCCCAGCGTCTAAGACTTCTGTTTCCTGTGTCGCTCTGCGCTTTGTTACCGCGTGTAGATATCTGCATGTTGCTGCTGAAGCTGAATGTGCAGCGCCTTCATCTACAAATCACTTCCTGTCTGGTCCTCACCTACACATCACCTGCAGCTCCTCTAAGACTTCAAAAAGCCTTTCAACATGACACGTCTCCACACAGAACATGGAACAGCTACAGCAGCGGTGTCTTTGTTTTTAGACGTGTCAGGATGAACATGTTGCTGAACACACGTCTGAGTGACGTGTTGTGATTGTGTGTATTTATTGTGGTTTGCTGTTTTTTTCATGCTGCCGTCTTGGCAGGTCTCTGCTGGAAAAAATGATCTCAGTGAGCTCTACCTGCTAACATAAAGCTTATATCATATATATCACATATATCTATAGATATATGTGATATATATTGATGCTGTCACATGTATTATGATCAGTATGTGTGTGTGTGTCTCAGTCTGTGTACACGCTG
>VXCM01009395.1:11225-49127 GCA_014773175.1 Lucifuga dentata | reverse complement strand
TTTTAATGATAAGGGAACAGTAGCAGTAGACAGAGAAGAGTTAATTATGGTCATTATAGAAGGGGCAAGAGAGGGAAGGTAGGCTTTAACCAGAGTAGTGGGTAGGGGATCTAGAGAGCAGGTGGAAGGCTTGGACTTGGAAATGAGTTCGGCTATATGAGTAACTGATGCGGGTTTGAAGGTGGAAAGAGTGGTGGAGGGTGACGGGCCCAGGGTGTTCCACAGGGGTGAGTCATTACTTGCAGATGGAGAAGTGGACAGATGATAATGAATATTGGCAATTTTGGAAGTGAAATATTCCAAAAAGGCAGTGGGGGTAATGTGAGAGGCGATGGTTTCTGTAGGCTTGAGTAGTTTGTTGACTGTGGAAAATAAGGTCTGTGTGTTATTCTGTCCAGAATTAATAATATTTGAGTAGTAGGAAGATTTAGCAGCATTGAGGGCATTCTTGTAGTGAGTAAGCTGATCGGAGTACATTTGTTTGTGAACAGTGAGTCCAGTTTTGGAACACAGTCACTCCAGTCGACGGCCTTGGGTTTTTAGCTGGTGGAGTTCAGAGGTGTACCATTGAGCAGAATGAACAAATGAGACAGTACAGGTTTTCTGGGATGCCAAGATGTCAAGTGCATGGGACAAACAGTCATTGTAATGATTCACCAGGTCAGCAGTGGAGGAGGAGGGGCAGCTGAGGAAGTCTGAAGAGGTGACCAATGAGTTGAGTTCACTGATGTTAAGATTTTTTATATTCTGAAATGTTATGGAACGCTCCACTGCAGATTTTGAAACAGGAACAGTAATATCAAACAGGATGATTTTGTGATCAGAAATAGGAAGTTCAAGAGAATTAAAATTACAGGGTGAGATACCAGAGCAACAGACTAAATCTAGAATGTGACCTTTACTGTGGGTCGGGAATGAAACAAACTGAGTGAGGTCAAAGCTGTCCAGGACAGAGTTAAAATCCATAGTCAGTGCATTGGTGGGGTTATCCAAATGAATATTGAAATCTCCCATTAAAATGACGTTAGGGGATAAAGCATACAAGTTAGTTAAAATAGAAGTGAGCTCAGGCAGAAAGGCTGTAGAGGGTTTTGGAGGTCTGTAGATCACAGCAACGATGGTGGGGGTGGAGCCATTGAGTTGGACAGCCAGGATCTCACAGGTAGATGGCTCTGTCACTGGGACTGGGGTGATTTTGAGGGTCTCGCGATGAATCAGTGCGAGACCTCCTCCTCAACTGGAAGAGCGGGGTTTTGAGAAGTAAACAAAGCCCGGTGGTGTTGCTTGATTCAGATGAAGAAAGTCNGTATCCAGCTTAGAGTCTGTAATGAGCTCATTAATAAGAGTGGCCTTATTGCTGAGTGATCGGATATTAAAAAGAGAGAGTCTGAGAGAGTTATTGTGAGTACGCGTACCTGCCTTCGGCACAGAAGCTAGCACGCTGTGGTCCGCAGATCTGCCAGAGTTTGTCGGCTTGCGACGATCAGTGGACCAGAAAGAGCAGGTGGAATTGATGCTGTTGTTCCGGTAGATGAAGTTCCGACAAGATCCACGATGAATATATCTTGGACACCGGCGAATGTCCCGGCGAATGGTGGCTGAGTAGAGATAGAGGAGGCTCATAGCGGGACCATAAGCGGAAGAGTTCCGCAGCCGAGTACGTCAATTGTGGAACGGCATTGATGAATGTGGAGAGCAGGATAATCCACAAAAACGTCCTGAAGATCCTCATGATGAGGTTAACGCAGCACCTCAGCGGCACAGCCGGGTAAAGGAGAGGCAGAGAAGGAGTCAGGTGACCCGCAGGGCAGAGGATCCATGTCACGCCAAACCAAGCAGCCCTGCAATGCCGAACGTGAGGTGACAGCTTCAGCAACAGCGGATAGAAAACCACTAGGCCCTGACTGGAAACCTCAGGGCAGTGACAGGAGAGCAGGTCTCGGCGGGCAGCAGCAGGAATAGCAGCAGTTAGGTAGACGTCGTCACAAACCGGAGTAACCACAACAGACGACAGGAAAACAGCAACAGTCCAAATTAAAAATGATCAGTAAACTGTCATAGAACGGCCAATCGCTGATGTCAAAATCACCGATTTTTCACAAAAATCACACAAACACAGTGAGTAGCACATGCTGAATAGGAGAATGGAGCAACATGCTGAGAACATACAAGCACACGCTAACCTGAACACGTGTCCAACAATTGACCATCACCACACAGCCAACTTACTTGAAAATGTCCTCCTCTCCACAGGAAAGGAGAGATGCCTGCATCAGCAGAGACACGCCCACATAAGAGACACGCCCATATAAGGTGAGACACTGATCAGAAGATACACTGCAGATACACTCAGCTCACATCACAAATGACTGGTGAAGGTTTATCTTCAAGGCTTTGCTCACAAGGCAGGAGGTAAAACCATTAAATCACATATTTGAACTCCAGTCACCTTAAGTAGGTGGAACTTGTAACAAACAAACAAACAAAAAAAAAAAACAATTAATTTGATCTGTTTCCACAATATAACTTTGCTTTTTGTGAATAAATTCATAAATTAGAATTTAAAATAGTTGAGTATATTTTGAAGTGATTACCAGCATTATTGGCACATCTCATTAAAATGAAGTTGGCAATTCTGGAAGTATAACAAAATAATGAATTAGAATTTTTATTCTGCAGTTAAACATTTCTTTAAATGATGAGTAAAACTGCATAAATTTCTTTTTAGAGTGTAGAAATGCAGTTAAATGTGGACTAATTGAAAAGTTACTTCGGTGCTGATTTACAACCAAGTGTCCCATTTCAGACCTCTGACCTCCCAGAACATATTTTCGACCTGTGAGTTTCGTATTAATCCCGTGTTGCATGAAGGCCCACAACTATGAGCTCTGGAGGAGCAGTGATCCAAGAGTCTGTTGTAGCAGTCTCAGGGTTAGAGGTTCAGGTCCCTTCCATTCAAAGTTTGTTAGTAGATTTGACAGGCTGAGTCCTCCTCACTTCCTCTGCTGTGCTCAGAATGGTGCTGAGGATTAATTTCACATTACCAGCCCGATGTGTTAACCTAAGCAAATTCCAAGTAAACAGAGCAGCAAAGAAGCACCTGCTGCAAGCTTTTTCTGTGGAAGTGTGACGAACTCAGTAGAGTCGGCTGCAAACGCACTTTACAACTTTGAACTCAGTGGTTTGGAGGTCAGAACCTGGTCAGGACCCTGTCAGGACGAAGAGGACCCCTCTGGGTTCAAGTGGATCATCAAAAGACAAGTGACCAGGGACAATGGGGCTTAGACACATGTAGNCCCCCCCCATTCAGTGAAGCGACATTGCATTGGATGGTTGATACACAGTTGACAAAATAGAGTTTTTCCACTTTTATTTGTGTTATTCTTGTGTGATTATGTCATATTTGGGATTTACAGTATTAATCTGCAGACTGCTCTTTGTAAAGTTTCAAAGTTTTCTTTTAATTTCTCACTTGCAGCCATACAACAGCAATGAAATGCTTTTTCTGGTATGTTCCCCGACTCTGCTTCTTAGTAAAAAATAAAAATAAAATAAAACAACATAAAATAAGGATAGACAAGAGCAAAACTTGAGAATTAGAAGTGTATAATATGCCGTCTATTTACACCAAACCAGCAGGAGAATGTCTGTACATGAGCATTGATAAATATGTGCCAAAGCAGTACTGTACATAGTGCAAATGCAGCTTCAGATGACTGACCTTTTGTGTGTGTGTGTGTGTGTGTGTGTGTGTGTGTGGTGAGTGTGAGAGTATAAGTGTAAATGCGAGAGCGAGACGTGTGAGAAGTAGAAAGGAGTGTACTAGAGAAGGTGTGTAGATGGTACATCCTGTGTAGCTGTTGAGGATCTTACTGTCTGAGGATAAAAGCTCCTCCAGAGTCTCTCACTCCTCGTCTCGTGGCTGCAGAGGCTTCCTGACCTCAGTAGCCTGAACAGTTTGTGTCTGGGGNACTCCTCGTCTCGTGGCTGCAGAGGCTTCCTGACCTCAGTAGCCTGAACAGTTTGTGTCTGGGGTGGGTGGAGTCTCTTTTGATGCTGAGAGCCCAGAGGTCTGTACCACGAAGCACGTTCATCAGGTCCAGGGTTTCTTTGCCTTAGCTGCTCCACAAAGCCTAAAACTCCAGTCAGAGATAACGGGTACCACGACGGTGGTTATCAACCGTCTTTAACAACCCAGGCTTTCCTCATCAAGCTCTGTGTGCATTCCCATAAAGGGGGCATGTTGGCCTCATTTACCTCTACTACTGGATAAAATGGACCAATCAGAAGTGTTTATTTCAGTCAGGAGGAGCAAAGTTATGCAGCATTATGAAGATTTCAAACACATCATAACTGCTAAAAGCAACACCGTTGCTGCAAATAAGGCTAGGGAGGAATGCTGCAGAAAGTTGCTGATAGTTTATGTGTAAGTTTTATGTAATTTACCACTCAATACATCTCAATTCCACCATTTATTCCTAACGTGATGCTGCACATTCTATAGCTCTGACACTTTAAACCTGATGCAGCAGATTTAAATATTATACTAAGAACTGCATTTAGGTCTGACACTGTCCATGTAGGATACATAACAATCACTAGTTTTTGACCAGATCAAAGTGAAATTAATTTTATTAGTTTGTCGACTAATCAAATTTTTAATCAGCGTTCTATCGGCATTCTATTAGCTGTACACTGTATACTATTAATGTAAATTGATAAACTGATTCATGATGTANATCGGCATTCTATTAGCTGTACACTGTATACTATTAATGTAAATTGATAAACTGATTCATGATGTAGATACTATTAATGTAAACATCATACTGATTCATAATATAGTGAACTATTATGTAGTATGTTACCTGCGATTTTATAGAAGGCTTCTTTTATAGTGAGTGTGGGCAAATGGCCAGGAACACCACAAACATATAATATGTTTGTGGTGGTTGTGTGTGTGTGTGTGTGTGTGTGTGTGTGTGTATGTATGTATGTATGTATACACGGAACCGTGAGTTAAAGTAGCGCAAACTGTATGTATCGTGTTGCATTTATATATATATATAATCACGGCTCCGTTCGGTAGCATTCTAACGCATGGCTCAACAAGTTTGCAAAGGGTGACGCAAAATAGTCGATTTCAAGCTGAAACACTGAACATAACCTGGTCCGACCAGGTTATGTCTGCAGCATGAGTTGCCATGGTGATCCAGCCAGATTAAAAGAGAGCCACCTTCATGGTACTGAAAACCCTGGCTTTAGGCTCAACATACCTTGCTAACCCACTAATCTTGCTTCGTGGTACAGCCCTCTGGTCATGCACCTCCTGGAGTAAATGTCCTGCAGGGGCTGGAAAGGAAGGCCTGATGGTGCGCTCGGCCGAATGCACCACCCGCTGCAGGGCTAATGAGGCTATTGAGCCCCAGTTTTGCCAACCAATGTCTTATTTTGGCCCCATAAGCGGCCTTCTGATACCAAAATAGACTATGAGATCTATTTATAATTATAGTTTCTCTGTCTGTGGCATCAATATCTCTAGATAATGTACTGGCACTGTATGAAGTTGAAATTCAGCAGGTATAATGCTCAGAACCGAAGGATGTGCAGTATTGTGTGCAAAGTTGTTTGGATGAGCAGTTCTCGAATTGAGCTGTGCTGGTAAAAAAGTAGTGAACACACATGCACTGAACATGCATGTTTTCAATGGGCACTGCACTAGCTGTTATAATGCAGTGTTTTCACACCGATGTGGTTTGGTCCAGTTCAGTCAGACTGGTACAAATCCTTTGTGCAGGTCTGAAAATAGTGATGGAGTGTGGACCAAAATGTCTGCAACAGGATTGTTTTGAGGAGGTGGTCTCTGTCCAGTTCCAAATGAACTCTGGGTGATCATGATCACGCTTCCGAACCAACGATAGAGCAATCTATTGATGTATTGATTATATAGAAGTGGTCCATGTAGTTAATGATGAACTACAACTCATCAGATATCCTCTACTTAAGACTAATAAAGGCAAAACAAACTTTACTGCTTTACTTACTTACTTACTTTACAGTTAAACTAGAACATCTGATTATCATAGCAGTTGAAACCAATGCTGAGAAGTGGTCATAATACATCGATCTTAGATAACGTGTTCAGATGAACATGTTGTCAGCTCCAGTTCCAGTTTTCAGTTGTATTGCTCCTCTAATGTATTGAAGCTACAGTATATGAAGCTTCAAAATAGAAATGAATGAATCTCCATTACGATGTAAAATAAACTTCTGAGGGTTTGTACATTGGTTGACTGTCAGCATGAAAAGATGTATGTCACTGCATTACAACTAATGCATTTATTGTACAAAAACCTCAGCAGAAGAGATGGAGCGTAATGATCGTTGCACTTACCTGAGATCCTGCACCTGATACAACACCTAAAATTCTGTCATCATAAACATTGTATATTTTGTTGCTGCAAGAGCCTCATAAATAGTGGGAAACAAACATGTTGAGAACATATGGCAGCATCTTAAAACAACTCGTCTGTGCGAGGCAGTGAAAGTTAAGCCTACATCTCACTCCCTATTTGTACAACCATCCATCAAATACAATAGATGCCAATAGATTTGAAACTCTTAGTTACTGTAAACCAACAGGCGAGTGATGGAGAGACAATCTAAATGGCTTTATTGGCTCTTATCAGCCTCTCCACAGTAACACAGGGCCGGTTAATGATTGACACGCGTGATTGATGAAACACATGGTGAATGGGTGAAGCTGAGATCTTTGATATTTGGTGTTGGCTTTGAACGTTTATGGTGTGCTGCTTTCAGGTTCCTGGCAGGACAACAGCAAATACTGATAATGAGTTAAAAGTTGACAGACATTCTGCTGCTGGTTTAACTTTTGGAAAGAGAAGACAAAATGCAGATTTAGGATTTCTTTTTAACTTTGTCCGCAGGACAGTCTATTATATGTCAGGATTTTCATAAATAGTGGATGTTAGGAGTGGGTGGGTGATGTAGCCTTAAAATAATATCATGATATCTGAGGGTATTTTTGCGATAACAATATTCTAGATGATATTGGTAATGTAAGACTGAACAATGTTGTTGTATTAGTAAGTGTAAAAGTAGATGTAGACTATGTCTACTACTATGTAGATGTAGTAGTAGACGTGTTCCCCTTCAGGAAAGGTATAAATAACTAAATCCTGTAATATTTCAGCTTGTAAACAGTAACTCAGATTGGCTTTAGCTGTTACTCTTCAGCCATTATAAAACATAAATAAAATGACTGATGATGTCATCATGACATCATCAGTCATGATGACATCATCATGATCAGATGACATCATCATGATGTCATTTGGAGGTAAAGTCATGATTATGACTTTACCTCCAGAGCTAAATAGCCTCTATGATGCTAAACTTAAATAAGTTCTGAAGTCCAAATCCATAAGAACTCACCTGAAGTTAGCATAGTGGCTAAGCTAACACTGTTAGTGGTTAAGCTAACACTGTTCATACATCACAATAAGTCACCACTGATAAAAAAAAAAAAAAAAAANAAAAAAAAAAAAAAAAAAAGTCACTGCTAAGCTAATTTCACTCCATCGTTAGCTTGTTCCGTCACAGGAAGTACAGCTAGCTAACTCTCCAGCTATGCTTGATGAGTCACTTCCTACTTGTTTTACATTTCAAATCATCTGATTGGCTCTCCTCCTCCTCATGTGACTTTCTTGGTATTCACCAGGTGTTTCTGCTTCAGGTGGAGAAACTAATTTGATGTGTTTCCACCTTTAGCTGTTATCCTGTTAACTTGTAGCTGAACCATTTCAAACAACAGGAAATAATTCATCAGACTCTGAGCTAATACTTTCAGACATGATGATTAGTTTCTTCTTGTTGTTCATGATGTGAAAATTCATCAACACGTCATCACACACACAATATTATCAATTTTGTGATATGATAAGTTTTTATCATACAAAAAATTATGCTGGTATTATCATGAAAATCAGCACAGCCCTAATGGATGTCTACTTTTTGAACACTTGTCATATTGTCAGATTCTAATTATGTTTACTGTAGAGTACTTCTGAAATAATGGAAATCCTGAGCCAAAAGCTAGTCAGACATGTTTTAATTTATATTTCTTTTAAATATCAGATGCATTCATCTTTCCTGTGGTGTGAGAGGTCTTAAAGATCCCACATTTACAAGCTATATTGTTGAAAAATCAAAATCTGTAAAGCAAAAATAATCAAACATCTTCCAAAACATGTAATGAGAATTTGATAGCTTGTTGGTGTGACCCTCATGTTGCAGCATTCAGTACATTCAGTACAATGCACACACTCATGCACGCGCACACACACTCACACACACACACACACACACACACACACACACACACTTTAAGAGATGTTGAAATGACAGCACGCTGCGTTGTTCATCCATTGTTAGATCGTTTAGAAGCTCTGCACCATGTGGGCAGGTCTTCAGGGTCATTACAGGCACCTTCTCAATAAACGCTGCTTCATTCGATTGGATCCATGACCCACAATCAAAATCAGATATATGATCTTGTTTTGCTTTAGCAACTGTATGTGCAATTTAAAGAAACACTCCTCATTTTAGGTGATGCTCTTGCACACTGTCTGAAGCACAGTCAGAGAGGACGGATCTCCTGAGACAGATCCAGGACAACTCAAGCAACTCAAATCTAATTAAGTTGTCTGTCATCTTAAAAAAAATAAATAAATAAAAGCTGAGATTAAATTATTTCTTTTTTTCCTGGTGACCTCATGGATCACACTTCAAGCATCCCCTGACCCTTTTTAGACCACTGCTTTAGAACGCCTCTAAAGAAGCACTATATAAGGAGCCTGTTAGGGGATAACAGCCCTGCTGTTTAGAGCAGTGGCAGGGCAGTCCAACAGAGAGACAATATCAGGGAAAACCCAGAGAGCTCTTAACCTCAGTTTGCAGTGAATAGAGGTGGAATTCAGCAGTTAGCCATGCTACAGCAATCAACACGAATGCTAATGACCAATTTATACATAAAAAAGGGCAGTCAGTGAACAAAATGATAACAGATATGTAGGTCTGACATCAATAGTGCTAAAGCTTTAATACAAAGCAACAGAAGGATGTTCAGACAGGTGAATGGGAGCTGAGATGTGGTGTTAATGTGCTAGAAACCTCCACTGAAGACATTTTGTTGCTGCTAGGACCATTTAATAAAGACCATCCCCCAACAAACACATATGAAGCACCACAGCGCTTATCTCCGCTCTCTCTCTCACACACACACACACATACACACTCCCGTTTTCTACATTTTTATTGTCTCTCTTTTTTGGCATGGTCCAAGTTCTGAAAGATGGGTTGAGAAGTGTTGTTTTCATCATTATTTTACTGACTTTGATCAATGAGCCAATTAACTGCTGTGGAAGTAGACAGGCTCTCCAGCGTGAAGCTTCAGCCAAGGCGGGATTCTGTCATTCTGTGTGTGCACGTGTGTGTGTGTGTGCTGCCTTAACCTCTAGTGACCCACTGGTGATCCCATGTTTACAATTTTTAAAAAAATTCACAATTCAAAGAAACTAGAATTTGGGGATACATAGATGTGTGTGTGTGTGTACATCTATCTATCTATCTATCTATTGAGGGGGGGAGTATGAGGGTATGAACATATTTATAACACTATAAATATATAGTAAACTCTTTGTATATATGGTGTATATATAATCTATATGGTGGTTTGCATATGACAGCTCCTTTCTCTGGATAAGGACATTTATGGTCTGCAAGGTGCAGGAAGAAAGGCAGGTGCAGTCTTTTAGCTATGGTCTGTCTGTCTTTGAGCCATGTCTCCTCATAGCATTGTGTTGGACCTTTGTGTCCACTCTCAATGCTGGGCCTCTCAGCTGCTATATGCACAAACAGATACATCTACAAGCCTAGTCACTAGATTACTTTTATGACAATGGCACTTTTAAGACACCACTCCGGTTTGATAATCACTGCCCTGCCTTCCTTCTCCTGTGTTTTAAATGGAAACGTGCATTTTGAGTTGGTTCAAGTGGCTCGCTCTGAAGAGTGTTAAAAGTAAACATGCACATCCTGCAAGACCTCTGTACTCCTCAGTCATCCTCTAGAGGACAATATAGGCTGTGGAAATCAGAGCTGTATTCAAGGAGGTGGTCAGTGCAGCTTTTAAGGGTCTGAAGCAGCTTGAACACACGTGAATGCTGCTTTTATGCTTAAGAGCGTAAAGGCAAAAGCATTATTATTATTTCTGGTGTTTCTCTGCAGATCACAGTGGTCAATCTGGAGATGAACTCAGGGAAACAAACCATGAAGGCCTCAGTCAGACAATAATGCCGACTCTTATTTATTTTTTTTAAAATTTTGAAACTTCCCTGCAATATAGGAAATATGCAGGATTACAGAAAGCTGTAATGTAATTCACTAAAACCCATCTCTGTACTTAAACTCAAACATTCAGTCATTCATGGAAGTGTAATAAAAAAAAAAAGTGTCCTGCAGAAACAGCAGTTTTTCTACCAAAACACCACACCTGACTACGATTCTGTCCCAGTGCTAAGCTTTTTACAGACATCAGTGGTGCAAAGATCAGACTCATGACCACTGATTTAAATTTATCAGGTTTCCATGGCGGGGCGACACGGCGGCTAGAGTGTTGCCTCACAGCAAGAAGGTCCTAGGTCTGAATCCGACTGGAGTCTTTCTGTGTGGAGTTTGCATTCTCGTGTCTGGTTGTGTGGAAATTCTACATGGACCGTGTGTGTGTGTGTGGCTGGCAACCTGTCCAGGTGTACCTGCCTCTCACCCAATAGGCTCCAGCTCCTAGGATAAGCAGGTATAGATAATGGATGGATGTTGCTGTAGTGCAGAGGTTCTCAAATACAAATCTTAAAGGTCTGCAAAGAACATTTTCAAGAAGCTGTTACATGGATACCGCCATCTTGGATTTGTGCAATGCATTACAGGATTATTTGGGCACATCAAGTGACTGTTTAACTGTTGGTTGCAGCCTCAGCTTGGTTTGTCATCATTTTTCCTAAAAATTAATTTGTGAATTCTGAAGATGGGTGATGGAGATCGATGTGTACCAACGCAACAATGACAGGACATATCTGGAAATGTAAGTTATCAACAAAGTTAAGATGTTTGATAGTCACACACTCTCAGTTACAGCGTTAGCTTTGTGTAGCTAGGCCTTCCTGTCATTCAGAATGTTTAAAAACTTCAATTATACTCAGATTAAGAAAGTAATTTTTCTACTATATCTGTTAATTAGATAAATGTAACTAGGAGTAAAAGACCGCTTTGTAAACCGATTTGTAAAATGGCATGTAAACAATCTGAGTAGACCACCTCCACATGCATTTCCTCACCTGTGGGACCATCCGCATACTGCAATTATGCAATGTGTCATGTATATTCAGCGAATATATGTACTGTATATGAAAATGTATTCGACATGCAAAACCTTTACGGACTGTTGCATTGTGTCCCTGACAAAAGCCATGTAGTATAGATATTAGAGGTGTAAAGATGCATTGATGCTAAGGTAGCCATTCAACTGCATTGATCCAACAGGATGGACACAATTATATAATCGATTATTTTGCGCAAAATTAAACATTAAAAAGATTCCTCCTTGAAGCTCATTCCTCTTTTAAACAGACCGGTACGTCCTCATTGCTCCTACCGGCGTGCTGCGGCTCCTTCATGTGAAGAAAGTGATGAACTCTACATGTCAGCTGCAGAGGCATTTTCTAAAGACATGAACAGAGAAAACACTGGAAAATACCTAAATCTCTGCTGCTGGATGGAGACTGTTTGCTGAAAATGTGTGAGGTAGGACTCCCCTCATGCTGAAGCTCTAAAGTTTAAAGCTAAACATTACATGTGCAGAGTTTTGTCAGAGACATTCTGCATGTTTCCATGCACACTGTACTCCCATTATTTGTATTTCTATTCAGGCAATAACGAGAATAATACAAATCATAAAGACTTGCCAGTGCATCTATTCCTTTCCTAAATAATTGTAATCGAATTGATTTGTCATGGAGACAATAATTTACACCCCTAATAGATATAGTTGCTAACAAATAATGCACATTCATATAAAAAATACTAAGTATACAGTATATTTCGAAATGTTTTGCTGTTCATCTGAAAGGCTTCTAAAGCAGTATTTTTGATGAATGGCAAAATGTCTTCAAGCTATTTTTTTTTCCTATCCAGTGACTAGAATGACTAAGATTAACCTTATTTAATAATCTTTATTTATTTTATAGGTTGGTGATAGAACATGTCAATGAGCTCAAGTGGCACTCCTGTCCTCCAAGGTTCCGTTCGCTGTGGGGGAAACTCATTAGTTAGAAGGACCTGACACATACAACAGACTGTACATGCATGTAGCAACCACTTCATTATCAGAAACAAACATTTTATGAAACTAGCTGCACTGTCAACTGTCAGTGGGACATTCAGGTTCACTTTGCAGTGGAGAATTTTGACTGTTGCAGCCAACAGTGTGTGTTGCAGTGATGTCTCACAGAAATACAAATAATACATATGAAAAGTATAATTTGCTCAGAGTCTGGAGACAGTTGTGGTCTGGATCTTCAGATCCGGTCATCCAGATATTGAGGATGACTGCTCTAGTGCCAAATTACAAAACTTTTTGCAGGGTTGATACATGCAGATTACATCTTAATTTTGGCTGCAATTTGCAAATTTTCAGATTGCAGGAATTATTGCATTATGACAGGTCAAACACATACATGATTGGATCAAATAATTTGGTCAGTGGTTGGTATTTGTGACCCCAAATGTGGGAGGATGAAACACACATACAGATTTAATGTGAAACCTCCTTATGTGGTAGAAATGAGCAGCAGAGTTCAGTGTCAACATGTCACCTACATGCAGCTACAGATTAAAGTCTGGCCTAAACAAGCTTCTCTGTCAGACCCCAGCATTAGTGCTATCAAACAAAGACAAATCTAATGTGCTGCACACACACACACACATAAACATGGCTCCCGCCAATATTGATTTTTAGTTAATGAACAACTTGCTGGTTCAGCACTGAGTCAACAATGAAGTGCATCCATCAAAGTGTCCAGAATGACACCTATTACCAACAGCAGGAATGCCAAATTCTAACAGGCTGGATTCAAGTTAAAGAGCACGTTTACACCAGAAAGTCACCAGTATCACTGGTGTATCGACCCTTAAACAGTCTCGTGATTCAGCTGTTCATCCTCAGAAAACCAGTGCTGTGAGTGATTTGTGGTCTTTGCCTGTGTGAGGATTTCTGCTTTTAGCTTATCATAGTGTTGTACTGTCCATTGTTATTCATCATATATATTTTAAGGCTCATTAGTTTTGCTTATTTAAAATATATATATATATATATATATATATGGGGCTCTGGGTAAAAATCTCATTATAAAAATATTATGTACAGAACCGATTTAGTTTAACAGAATGAAAGGTTCTTTGGGATGCAATTAGCTTAAAAGCTAACTTTTAGACAGTTTGATTTATTTGATATTATTTACATAGTAAATATTGGTTTTTCAAATAAGTATTTAAAGATTTATTTTACAGAAAATATTGTCCCCACATTGCTCATGTCTGTGTGTTTAGTTTAGTTATATCCAGGTAAAAAGCTCATTAAGCATTCAGTGTTTGTTAGAAATGAGCAGGATGTAGTTGAGGAAGACGAACATCTACTTTGAAAACCGTGCTGATGAAAAATTTGCAGCTAACATGCTTCAGAATCTTAAACCAGACAGACGTTGTAGGACTTTCAGTGGTTACCTGTGCTGCGATATCTCACTCTGCACAGTTCAATCAACCATCCTTCAGAAAGCCACGATTTCTGTGCTTACATTGCACGTCATGGTTGACATGCCTGAACTTCAATTCTACCTTTAAACAGGACCTCCACTTGGCGTTGTCTGTTGACAATTCCAGTAAAGTTTCATTGAAAAACATGGCTGTGCCTGTAAGTCACAATGTGGAGGGCAGTAATGGATCCTCAAACCACACATTAACCACGAAGAAGAGGAAATGTCCTCTTCTTCGTGGTTAATGTGTGGTTTTCTCTTGTTTTCTAATCCTTCGAAGGATTCAGAAAAGAGAAAACAAGGAGAAAATGCTATGTTGAAAACAAAAAGATAGCATTACTTATTGTGATTCTGTTTTGTTGCAGTTTTTTCTCTCACTTTCTGTCCACATCTTCTGCTGCTTGGGCCATTTTTGTTGTTACTAGAACTGCTCCACTCATCCATCTGTGCATCCGGCAGCCAGCTCCTTCCTCAATCTGGCTGTAAACGCTGAATCAGAACCTTTAACAGCATGTTTAACCATTGTGGGTCAGATGGAAATTCGGTCCGACTCTAAAATGAGTCAGACCTGACTCAGCTGAAATTGAAAAATATACGATGTCCACTTGGCTTTAGAGATTAGCATCCAGCCCTGCATAGTTAAGTCAAGCTAAAACACTCCACTAGCTAATATTAGCAGTTTAAGCTAAAACACGCCACTAGCTAATGTTTGCAGGTAAAGCTAAAACAATCCACTAGCTAATATTAGCAGTAGAGTTTAAGCTAAAACAATCCACTAGCTAATAGCAGTGGGTTTTTGCTAAAAAAAAAAAAAAAANAAAAAAAAAAAAAAAAACTCCACTCGTTAATGTTTGCAGGTAAAGCTAAAACACTCCACTAGCTAATGCTAGCAGATGTTTCAAGCTAAAACACTCCACTAGCTAATGCCAGCAGCAGTTTTAAGCTAAAACATACTGTTAGGAGCAGGTTTAAGCTAAAACAATCCACTATAGCTAATGTTAGCAGCAGGTTAAGGTCAAACATTTTCTGTAATCGTCTGTAAACTTGTCACCACACCTACATCATAAAACAAACAGTAAATCAAAAACACAGAGGTAATATTTTACATTAAATCTTGTCTTACTTTAATCAAAAAAGACCAACTAAATTATCATCACATTGTCAATTTTGACTATTTAAAAAGAAATACCACATTTTGTTTCTTCTATTTATTTTCTTATTTTGCATTATTTTGACTTCTAAAGATGAACAGTAAAGTTTTATTCTGACCCTCCTAACATAAACTTAATAATTCTGTCATTGTATTTTGTTTGTACCTACATTAAAATACCTGCCAATCACCCTGACAGCAGGTTCACCTCACTACAGTTTCCATTAAGTGTTAACCCTCAACAGGTGCACTGCAGATTTGGACCATAAAACACTTCAGTCCAGATAGAAATTTCACTGCAACCTCACCAGTTTCTAGTTTTTGGCCTTTATTTCAGTACTCCCATGCACAATAGAATTCTCATTTTGAAAAAATATAATCTGTAGTTATTAGCAGACATTGTTTAAAAAAAAAGGAAGATGACTACAGCACACAAATGCTTGTGTTTATTGACAATTTAAGGTGGTTTAATTTAAGAATCCACCAAAGAGCTAAAAAGCTATGTTTATTTTGAAAGCACATTTTAAAGGAAGTTGAGTTTTATTTTGTCATATAAGCTTAGGGATTTTTTTTCTTTTTTTCCTCCTTTTTTTTTTTCCTTTTTCCCTTTTTCCCTCTGTTTTTTCTCATTTTCCTTTTTCTTTTTTTCTCCCTGTATATAAGCTTAGCTAATGTGTTTTTCAGGTCAAGGCAATATGATAAGTTAGCATGATGGCTGTAACCTAAGCCTGTTGCTTAGCTTGTGATAACTAAGGCTGCATTTTTATTTCCCTGCTGCAGCTCTTACAGCCAGTTTAGTGTTTGTAAAAAAAAAAAAAAAAAAAANAAAAAAAAAAAAAAAAAAAAGAAAAAGCAGCACAAATGAAATGTAATTGAAGCACCAGTCCAGTCTGCTGGATGCTACAAATGGACTGACAATCAGAGTACGAGGAGAATCCACCAGGGGAAGAAACACCTTTCCTACCTTCCTACTTTGATTATAACTTTTACATGCCTGAATAAATCAATTTACAATCACATAATACAGACTTTTATGAAAAACATATAGTGTTTGCTGGGTTAGGTAGATTTTATGCTGATTTCAATGTAATTATGGATTTTATGTGATGTTTGAGAAAACTTTACCCAGTTTGGTTGGACCGGCTCATTTAAGAGTCAGACCAAATTTCCACCCGACCTGTGGCCTTTAGATGTGCTGTGTAAGCGGGATCCTGATGTACGTTTAACTGCCGGATCGAGGAATGATTTGGCTGTGAGACGCTCAAATGAATTTCTGTCATGTCAGAAATTTTGGCCGACCGCCAATCAGATTCGTGCTAAAGGTAGCTGAGCGCGGCAGCAACAATCATGGTGATGGCAGTATGTGGACAGGAAGTGGACAGAAAAACCTGAGAGCCGATTACACAGCAGAATGGGCTCTATCTTTCTTTTTACTGTCATTGTATCACTTTCTTCTTCCTTTTGTAATTTTTAATCCTTCTGTTTTCTCTTCTTCTTGGGTTTACATCTGGTTTGAAGATTAGCGCCCTGCGCATTATGAATTCCAGCCACAGCTGTGTTTTTCAATGAAACTTTATTGGAATTGCCAATGAACAAAGCCAAAAGGAGCTTTTGTTTAAATGTACAGTACCGTGGTCAGAAATGTACAGTGTATAAACACAGAGATTGTCACAGAAGTGACATGTTACTTGTTGTAATGTTCCTCTACAGTCGGTAGATATGTTCACTCAGGCTGCAGCTCTGAGCGGTAAAACCTCCCAAAAACACAAATACCATATATACTCGACTATAAGTTGAGTACTTTTAACCAAATTTCACAACACAAATCAGGGACTCAGCTTATAGTCGAGTAATTCAAATCTGACCAAAATTTCCAGGCATGGAAATACTACCAATTACCATTACCCATGGAAAATAGTTTAAATCATACCTTAGAATGAGATATTTCCTGACTAAACATCTTATTAAGCGCATTTTGCAGAGGTCAGTAAGGCTAACATAATCAGCTGCTGAAATAAATATCATGTTTACTGGTACCAGTGTTAGAGCCATTTCTTGGTTAATTATCAAATGTTTAAAATATTTAATTTGGGAAAAGTGAAATCAAATGAATTATTATGTTTTAATATGCTGACTGATCAGAGCGGTGGTGGTGGGCCAGATGTTTTGTGGGCGTGGCCTGCGAGGACCCATGTAGCTAACCAGGAAGTGAAATCTCCCGTTGGCTTCCTCAAATGCCTCATTATTACTTGTCGCATTTATCTAAAAATATACAAACTGAAACTCCGTGACGCCTTGCAAGCATTTAGATATGTTGCTAAAATACATTGAAGCACCAGCCGATTTTAAGCTACTTAAATAAAAATAAACGTCACCAAGACTCGAACCATCCATCTTCAAAAACAGCTGCTTTGTGTATCAAGTAGCAGCAGTTTATGTGACCGTAGCCGTGGATATGCTGCTGGTACCGGTGTCATTTAATTGTCTAAAAATAGCCGATTGAGCATAGAATGTTTCATGTTTGAACAATGAGCTGTATTTGTGGGAGTGTCTCTAAATTCGTGAATTTGAAAGTTCCTCAGATTAAGTTGTGATATTCCATTATCGTCATGACTAAGGAATGTTTCTTCTGGCATTATCAAATCCACTGAACTCAACTAGTTAAGCCACACATACACTACATAAAACATCTTCTGGATGATCCAGAAGATGTGTGCTGATTCAGCAAATCAATGCCTTAATCTATGAAATATGATTGAAGAATTATGTCTAATTTGGTTTAATAATTCTCCTTAATAGTTACAGATATGCTTTGTGGTAAAATTGTGTGTAATCTATCAATCAAATACGATCGAAGTTGTATCACAAGTTAACCTGGGAGTCTCACGTTGACAGACTCCAACAATGCAGCTAGCCTGAGTTTATGCTTAGACTATGTCGTTCACTAAAGTTATATAAAATAGATAGCTGTCACAAACAACTAATATGATACTTGGCAGACATTTACCTTTCACAACAGCACATTTTATTAATAAACTGCGTTTTGGCATTTGCAAAGGTTTTAACAGGGATGACCATAGACGCCTACTCTGTTATTCCCGACGGGGTCCTCGGTGTTTTAGTGTCCTGATCTCCATAGCAACCGAACGTCACGTATGCAAATATCACCACTTGATTCAACACCAGTTAAACCGGAACACCGGCTCCGTGAAGTACCGCTATGATTCGTTATGATACGTACCGGCTCCGTCACGGAGGATCTATAGACGCTCAGCTGGAGGAATGGGGCAGCGGTATAGTTATTTACCTCACCTCATGTTTTGTTGTTTTGATTTTGAAAATTAATAATCCACGAAAAGAACAAAAGCGCGATGTTATCATTCCGGTGTGCGTCAGGAAGAGAAGCCCCGTTAAAGCGGTGAAGTTTTAAAACAGCCACGACCCTACATGGATTATTTTCAGAAAGTCACAGGAATACTATGACAATACTCAGGAAAACAAGGAATTTGCTAAACTTTTAAATTAAAATGATGGAACAACATCAGGGTCGGCTGAGGGAATTCCAAAACTCCGTATCGCTGAATGTTCCAGCACATAGACAGACCCGCATCGACTCAGGTACAGGATAATTACTGCAAACACGTAACAGGTGAGATTCTTAACAAAAACTCACCATAATTACACAGCTAAATATGCTAAATAAGCGCCATTATAAGTAAAGCTCATTTGTAAAGCTTTCATTACCTTCATCACTGCATCGTTGAAGTGTTTGGCGATTCAGAAGAGGAAAAGGAGTCCGGAAAACTTAATGTCAGCTAATGTTAGTTATGTAATCAGCTGTTTACCGGTACGTGGATTATTTTCAGAAAATCACAGGAANAATGTTAGTTATGTAATCAGCTGTTTACCGGTACGTGGATTATTTTCAGAAAATCACAGGAATTCTAGGGATACCTAGAAATAAAGGTAGGCTAATTTGCTACACAAATAAATTGATGGAGCAACTTTGGGGGGTCGGCTTATATATGGTTTCTGTAAAAAGCTAAATTTGCAGGTCAAGACTGGGGGGTCTGCTTATAGTTGAGTATCTGTGGTAAGTTATAAAGCAGGGCTGATGGTCCAGAAAAGGATGAAGATGAAGGTGAGTTTTGGATTATGAGATGGTGTTTAGCAGAGACTAACTTTGTGAATCAACAGAATAATCCCAGGAAAAAGCTGTGGGAGGGATTCCCTTCACGTCTCACACTCTGCAGTGCAGTGAAAGCATGTGTTAAAAGGCTTTGAGTGCCTGTGGGGTGCTGTGTGTGTGTGGGAGGGGTGGTGGTGGTGGTGGTGGTGGGGTGCTTATGTATACATGGAAGTGTGTTCGTGCGTATGTGTGTGTGTAGCAAGTGAATAGCCTGTCACATTAGCCACGGCTGGAAGTGTTAGTGGGCGTTTTCTGTGGTTTTCTGTTGTGGTCTGGCTGAGATGAGCCTGTCAGAATGAAACCTTCGCTTCTCTTTCTCAGTCGGAGGAGAGAGAAAAGAAAGGGAAGACTGAAAATGGAGAAAGAAAGAAAAAGAAAGAAAGACCTCCTGCTCGTCCAATCCTTGATGTGCTTTGTGTGTGCTGAGATGTGTTGCTTTCAGACAGACTTCAAACAGCATCAGACCTTCAGCTGCTGCATGTTCAAACCTGATTCAGCCTCATGTCTTCTCCAACATCAACACGTGTTAGCTAAGATTTATGTGTTTCCACTTTCAACAGCATTCCTTTTGATTTGATCATCAAAGCTGGAGTTTACTTCACATTAAATACACACACACGCACCTACATCTCTGCTGCTAATCAATCAGTACATCAGTAGATTTCTCTGTCGTTGGCTGGAAGTGGTGTGGATCATGTTTGGCTGCAGCGTTGGTTTCCTCTAAATGACTGTTGTGGTCAGATCTGCACACACCAGCCCAGCACACACACACACACGCACACACACACACACACTGCCAAACCATTAGGTGTGAAAAGGCCCTGACTCTTATGTTTTCATGATGTTGTGCCGTTCACTCTACACAACTGAGCTGACAAGGTGCACATATTACAAAATCTCTCACCTAGAAGAAGGTAATCTTAAACAATAACCTTAAACAAAATGATAATCTTAAACATAAAGCTAATTAATCTGTTTCAATTTCCTTCTGTTTACCTGCAGTCAGTAAACACTGCTGTAATGCTACAGGATCTGTTTCTCAACCCCTTACTAGATACCAAAGTAGGTGCTATGTTTCTCATCTTTCTTTCCTGAAATGTTCCTTTCTTCCATCTTCCTTTCCTTATCGCTTCATAATTAGCTGGAACCTTTCAATCAACACCACAACATAAAGACTTCAATCATTTAAATAATATATTTTAGTATATTTACTTTTTTTTTAGTGTTACTCTAATCCTGAGCCAGACGTCAGGGTTAGGGTTAGACTGTATTCAGACAAGCGTGATGATCACTGTTTGACTACGAATCAATACATCTTGTCTGAGTAAAGACGTTGCTCTGAGTCAGGAGACATTGCCTCGTATGTCTCTTTAAGTCCATTGTGTGTGTTTGGGCGTTCTCAGGCTCCTCCCCGCTGAATGGCACTGTTTGTGTTTTTAGTGCTTGCTGTGCCATTAGCTCCAGCTCCTACAAAGGCCGCTGACCTGGCGAGCACCAAGCTTTCTCAGAGCCCCGCCCCACTTTGTGAATGGGCGCACTGGCTTTTCTTCAGGACCTCTGGCCAGCATTGTGAATGGGCTGCAGCGGCTGATTTAAAGCTTGTGGTCAGCGAAGCAGGTGAAGGTCAGAGCAGCAGAGGTCGACCCCGGAACATCCGATTTACTCAGCTTCAATATGTCCACAGTCACGTAGATGGAGCTGTAATGACCATCAGACTGAGGAGACCTGTCAGACAGCAGGATGTAGAGCTTCTACTGGAAGCATGCTTTCTACACTGAAAACAACACAAGCATCCACATTCATCTTTGTTCATCTGATTTACTTTGACCACCATAGGAAACTACTTCCTGTTTGGATTTTCTTTCTCCATCCCAGACATGTCTGACCAATCAGCAGAGAGAGTGTTGTCACATGACTTTTGCTGATACATTTTGGTTTGATTGGATGTTTTTCTGTGNAGCAGAGAGAGTGTTGTCACATGACTTTTGCTGATACATTTTGGTTTGATTGGATGTTTTTCTGTGTAAAACTGAACAAAACCAACAATTTAGTCCCTGATTCAGACCAGAACAAACCATCTATAGATCTGATTCATACCAGAGAAAATGATCTACAGATCTGATTCAACAAGAGCAAACGATCTGCAGATCTGATTCAGACTAGAACAAATGATCTGCAGATGAAGCAGAGCAAATGATCTATAGATCTGATTCAGACCAGAGCAAATGATCTGCAGATCTGAAAACAATGGCAAATAAAGATTGTTGTGTAATTTGAGTGGTTCAGTGATTTGGGGATTTCTGGAGCCGTGAAGTCTGAGTTTGGAGGAACCTTGATATCCAACCTCACTTACAGCCTTTAAAACACAATAAAACTAAAGCATAAATATTTATTTTCGATTATCTCCATTGTAGATATAGGTTGGCAGTTAGCACACATGCGCACACACACACACACACACACACACACCATTGTGAAGTGGAGCCTTTCTCTTGCTTTTCACTGCAGGATAGTTTGACAAACATATCATGGATCAACAGGTGCAGACCCATTTAATCCCTCCTCATCTCATCAAGCTCTTCAATTAGCCAATGAATATTTATAATATGCTCCTCTTTCATGCACACTTTATGTTGTGCATAAGGAAACACACACACACTCACAGGCTACAGAACCATTGGGGAAAGTGTTTGTTGATGGCACAGAAAACAGAAAGCAAAAAGATGAGGAAAAGCTCGACTCACAACTGTCTGAAGCAGACGTGCACACGGTGGTTCACACTGTCGCCTCACAACAAAAAGGTTGAGGATTCAAAGTTGACTGGACCTTTCTGTGTGGAGTCTGCATGCTCTCCCATGTCTGTGTAGGTTTTCTCCACCTGCTGTGATTTCCTCCTACCTCAAAAAATGTAAATTGCCTGCAGGTGTGAATGTCTGTATACATTTAACCTGATGATAAATATATATATATATGCAGTATTTTTTTAGATATCTCTGTGGTGACTGATGCTTTAGCGTGTCCCTCAGATCATGTCTTTAAACAGGTCACACATGGCGATTGTTACTCACGGAGCGAGCATCGATTTGCCCTTTATTCTGAGTACGGGAGTTCTGAGCTTTTATTTTGAGATTTTTCTTTTTTTTTTTTTNTTTTTTTTTTTTTTTGGCATAGATGCATTCTTATTTCAATGAACAGGAGACATGAAATAAAAGGAGATGTTTTCATTCTACCTCTGTCTCATTTTCTCTTGCCTAGAAGTTAACATAAGTAAAAATTGGCTCATATTAATGGACTCTTCCCTACATACAAAAATATTTTCATCAAATAACTGATTTGAGGGATCAAACGTTCTCTGGCTTGTATGCACTTCAGTAAAGCAATTAGACCACTGAACTTTATTGCCAGTGAATGATTCATGTCATTTCCCTCCTCAGGGAATATTTTCGAATCCCTTTAACAACATAACAATAAAAATGTAGTCTGGATATTCATGGGAATGATTGCTAGTGATTTAGATGATTCTTTTATCACCATTCTGTAGGAAAAAGTATTTTACATGACTGTGCATTTTCAGACAACAGATATGTTTGTAAAAGATTTTTTAGTGTGATTGGAAATTTTTAACAAACATCAATATAATTGACAGTACAAACTACAGGAAGAACCATGTACCAAAAATGTGCATCAGTGAGGAGAAAAATCAGAAAAACTGCAGTATCTCTCATGTACCTAAAAGCTCTGAGCTTTTAAGATAATAAATAATGGACTGAGTGCAGTTTATGGTAATTATAGGTGAATTTCTCACTTTCAGATCCCCTCAGCCATTTTCAGAACTATTTTCCTACTTTCTCCCAGAAGGTGTTAAGTTGTACATATACATAACATCATACAGTTTTAAGACTTAAGTTTTAATATGGCTTCTACAATCACCCATTCAATAAATAAATTATTCAATCAACAACTGATGAGTCAAACCCTAATTTTTATGCAGAATAATTAGTTATATTGCTGTAACATGTTTGTCATCTGCTTCTTTAGTCAGATTAATTGTTGATTTTTCTTGTAAAATGTCTGTATGAAAGGAAAACTTCTCAGAGCGTTAAAAACAGAGGTTTAAGCTCTGAGCACATGCCAGAGCACTTTATGTCAGTACTGGTCATAAAAGGAGAAAATGATGCCATGTTGTTCATCATGGAACTGGTATAATTTTTTATATGATCAAAACTTTGATCACAATATTGATGGTATTTTCACATCATGAGTGACAAGAACTAAAGCAATCATGTCTGAAAGTAGCAGCTCAGAGTCTGATGAATTATTCCCTCTGTTGTCTGAAATGGTTCAGTTACAAGCTAACTGGCTAACAGCTAAAGGTGGAAACACAACAAATTATTTTCTCCACCTGAAGCAGAAACACCTGGTGAATACCAAGAAAGTCACACGAGGAGGAGAGCCAATCAGATGATTAGAGACACAAAACAAACTTTAACAAACTGTACTTTCCGGAAGGAAGTGACCCTGACTCAGTCTAGCATAGCTGGATCTAGCTGTACTTCCTGTAACAGAACAAGCTAACGGTTGAGTGAAATTAGCTTAGCGGTGACTTTTTATGATGCATGAACAGTGTTAGCTTAGCCACTAACAGTGTTAGCTTAGCCGCTATGCTAACTTCAGGTGAGTTCTTGTCTTGCAGTGGATTTGGACTTCAGAGTGTATTTAAGTTTAGCATCATAGAGGCTATTTAGCTCTGGAGGTAAAATCATAACCTGCCAAAGATCAGATCTGATGACATCATCAGTCAGTTTATGTATGTTTTAAACACTAATGAAAACAAGCAGCTAAAGTTAATCTGAGTTATTAGTCAGATACATGGAGCTGTATATTCCAATTATAATCACTTTAAAAGCCCAAACAGAATAAAAATGATCCATATAAACACCTCAATCAGAATAAACAGGTCCAAAACCGATTGAAATTTTAATTGGTTGCAGAGGGGTAGTTTAAACCTTTTCACAAAATGATCAAAAGAAAAACTGTACCATGTAAATGATAAAAGAGATTACTTTCCAGCGGCGTTCTTTCTGCGCATGCCCTACGTCTGACGTAAATGCGTGGCGCTTCATACATTTTGCAAAATGACTGCTTCCAAGCTCAACTGGACAATCATGGAGACTTAATTTTTAATGATTTTGTGAATGCCAAATTAATTAATTGATCAAGCCGATATCCTGCACAGCTACCAAGTCTGTACAAAACAACTGCGACATGCATAATTCAGTGAATGTGAGCTCTGACAGTGACTTAATTTGCAGCCATAAATCCCTCCACAAGCCCGCATAACTTTGTGAATGATCGGTGCGTCATCCGAAAGTCCTGCTTCCATTCAGGATTCTAAATTCCAAAAGTACAACCCTCTCCACCAGTCTCTGCTGCGGACCTTCATCCACTGATTTCTGGTCTTAGGAGGAGGCGGAGCAGTAAGGTTACGCATTGCAAACACCATCACCAAACAGCAGGCTTTCTGTGCTGCCTTCTCTTCTTCACTGCTTCCTGTAGCACTAAGCACACATCATTATCACGCTGTGGTTTGATTAAAGCAACACAAAAACAGCAAATGCTGCGCTGAATAGACAATATAATACATATAATATGATAATAATATATATATTATATAATAATATATACATTATATACTAATAATAATAATAATAATAATAGACGATCTTCAGGGAGCTGATCAAACACTTGATGTTTTTATCATTTTCTGCGCATATCACAATGCTATTCCGATTAAATGTGTCAGTGCACGTAAACACCAGATCAGAATAGATCATATCCCATGTAAACAGTTGACCTGAAATCTTCAATCGGAATGATTTCAGTCAGAATGAAAAAAGTGTGCATGTAACCGCAGCTATTGTTTACAAGCTAAAATATTACAGGATTTAGTAGTGTGTGTGTGTGTGTAAGAATCAAAAGATTTGGGACATTTCATGGCACTTTAACATCAGCAGATTCTGACTGGTTTTAAAACCTTGCTCTGTCCTTACAGCGGTGTAAAATGCCCATCAAATTCTTATTAAAAGTAAAAGTTTAGCTGTCGTGTCTGGTTGTGTGTTTCCTCCTCAGCTTCCTGATGAGGTCACACTGAGCGGCAGCTGAGTTTAGGCTGAAATCATCTCTGGAGGCCTGATAGTGACTTAGTGATAATTGGACTGTGGCTTAATGAGCTTAGCTTCATGACTAGCTCTGATAAGTGCATGGGGGTGGGGGGAGGGTAACCCCCCCTTTGTCAATACGGAAGCTGATTCTACAGACTGAGCTATCTGATGCACAGAAGCTATGCTATTAGTCTGAGCAGATTATACAAAAAAAAAAAAAAAAAAANAAAAAAAAAAAAAAAAAAAAAAGGTTTAAAATATGTTAACGAGAGGATCCTGTGTGTTGATTTGGCCTCCAGGCAGCTTAACAGGAAATCTGTGTCTTCATAAGCAACACTTTATCATACAACAGAGCATTTAACTCTTCAAAAGACAATTATCCAGTCTGGATTAAATAGTAACACAGCAGTGCACAATGCAAAATCATATTTGTCATCACAAGGAGAAATTTATACCATTATCAGAAATCATTTTGCAAGTAGTAAATCTTCTTGTGGCTGCAGCAAAACAGCTCATCCTCACTGCATGGTTTAGAAGCAGCAGGGAATAATTCTGATGAAATTAAAAGCGGTAGTGTGAGCATGACACTGTACTCACAGACTCACACACATGCCTCCTTATGCTCACATGCCTCCTTATGCTCCAAGCAGTGAGAAATAAAACATAGAAATATGCAGTGATCATAATATGAGCTGGTCAGTTTAGAGGCACTTTGTTCTGCCAGCTAGCCAGTCAGCTGATGGCAAGGACCTGCATCTGCACAAAGAGCGTTTTCTTAAAACATGTTCAACATATTGATGTTGGAAATATGTTACAGCTCACTTTCCTCAGGCTGCAGCAGGAGAGGTTATACATCAGCCGCTGTGAGGATTATTCACGTTGACGGCAGACAGCCCCCATCGCTTGTTTTAGCGGAATCACCTTCAACTGCAACGGCAGACAGCAGACGACGGTACACGCAGAAACGTTGCCATGGTAATTTTGCAGGATAACAGTATTGCATGCAATACTGTTTCAACATTTTGTTTGGTTCTGGCCATTTTATATACTTGTTTAAAGAACTAATAAGAAAGGCAGCAGATGTACGCGGGTTCGTCCCAGTTTGCAGGTGGGCAAAATGCTGGATACCTGTCGCCATCCATCTTTGACCCAAGAATAAATCAACATCCACTTTGTCATTGCAGCTGAGGCAAACTGAAAAAAAATGTTGGAAAATTGTAACTTTTGACGGCATGTTGTGTCTGGGCGTGTGAAGAATACAACATCATCGACCGCACACATCAACATGTGAATTTAGCATTATCCAGTTCATATACCTCAACCTTAACACAGTCGAAAGACAAAAGATACCAGGTTATATCTCCTGATGCTGCTTTGAGTGCTGAATGATGTGCACCCTTGCTCACAGATTTCATTTTTAGCAAACTATCCACTAAGTGTTATGTTAAATATGTGTTCAGCTAAGGTTGGTAGTCTGCTGCTGCATTGCTAACCAGTTACTGTAACTGTGCATATTAACCATTAGCCAAGCCCTTTTAGCCTCCTGAATTATAGCCTAGCCCAGTTTAATTTATTTACCGTATTTATATTGCAGTATGTAAGAATGTAATAATGTTAGTGTGTTTACTTTAACACAGCAGCTTGCTATAGTGTGTAGTGTAGTGTGTGTGTAGTAATATGAAAGACCGCTACATGGAAAGTTAATGTTGAATTCTATCAGTGGCGGGCCGTGCATTTTACACATAGGCCTTCAACGCGATCCTCCTGCAATTAAACCACCTTCTAATAACCTCAGCATGACACTAGGGCTATAAGCTGTTGTCATTCGATGTAACCAGCTCATATTCAGTGACAGTAACCTTTATCTAGTGGAATAAAGCAATTTAACACGAGGATCAACACTGCAGAGACATGAATAGGATGTAGCATTATTACACATTATGACAGGATGCTGCATCACATATAAACATGGCATAACCTAAATCAGTGTCATTACCAAAGAAACAAGAACAAACTCAGAACAACCATCACATTTACTCATACGACCAGCAAGTAAGAAAAATGCTGTAAAACACAAATAACACAATCAGATTAAACAGGCTTCTCCACAGATTCCAGCCACATAAAAATCCATCAAACTCCAAAGCTGCTCATCATCTGAAGACAAAGTCCATCCTCCTTTCTGTCTTTAGAAAGAGTTTAACAACACGGCTGTACATTACATCAGTGCATTTCAGTTCCAAAATGTGAAAAAAAATGTCAGTTAATCCATTTCTTCTCCTCCTTCAGCCATTGTGGGTTAAAAAACAACAGGACTAAGTAAAAATCTAAACAAAAAATCTAAAGCACTACATCTAAAAATCTAAACATCAAGAAAGAAAGTTTAAATAAACATTAATGCTCCGTTAGGTGCTAGCTAGGTTTACTTGAGTTAGCTAAGCTAACCAGCTCTCTTCTTCTTCTGATGAATTTCTGGCAGGCTGTTTAGCTGTTAGCATAATGCTGTACTCTGATGACGTAGGCCAAGGCCAGCTAGAAGGCCCTGACATGTAAAAGAACACACCCAACATGGCAAACTCTAAATCTGATTGGTTAAAGAATATGACAATCAACAACATCATCCCATTTGCTTGAATAGCAGAGGGGATTCACTGGAGATTCTGAAGGCCTCAGGCTAGATTTTTTTACCTGGAGACAGCACAGGTGGAAAATCTGATTGGATAAAAGCTCTAATTTATATGACCTGCGCTGGAAGCAGCGAAACTGAGGGAGAGAGTAGCATAGCGATAAAATGACGTTAATAACAAAACTGATGGGAATGAACTTTGTAAAATACAAATAGCATTAACAAAATATATATTAAATTATAAAAACATAATTTGATGATTCTGACAACTCTAGGCCAGCAGAGAAGGCCTTGCTGGCCCTGACCACACACCACTGAATTCTATATTTTTGTTTTATTACTGCACAACAAGAATACATTTAGAGCCACTACAGAAGTTCCACACTTTTCAGAATTCAAGTGTGCAACAACAGCCATGCTGGAGGGATGTTTGTGCTAGTTTGTGTTTTAACAATTCTTTTGTAAAACAATTCAAATTACTCAATTCAATTACTTATAGACTTTATAGCTAAACAAAACACTCTTGCAGTTTGAGTTTGGAGTCTTTTTATGAGCCATTTGTAGCTCTCTGATTGATCTGGCAGTAACCTTTGGGTCCTCCATCAGTCAACAAAGAGCGCCTCCATCCACACATCCACAGACACTGAAACAATCTCTGAATAGCTTAGCATATGTCCAGCAATCTATCACTCCATCGTCCGGCCTGTGAACAGAGCCGCCGTGTCCGCTGTCCACTCTGAGTCAAGTAGAAGTCAACATNATCGTCCGGCCTGTGAACAGAGCCGCCGTGTCCGCTGTCCACTCTGAGTCAAGTAGAAGTCAACATGCTGACAAGGAGCGTGCTGGAGGGCAAACGCCCTTCAAAAAGCCACTGGTCTTCACCCTGAAAGATACATTCTGACCCCGTGGACTGTTAAAAAAAAATCCTCCTCAGCATTAACCAAGAGACTCTGGGCCTCATAGATCACTGCTGACACATCAGTAACTGAGCTGGTAGATAAGGCCTGCGGTCCAGGGGTCTTGACACTGCTGAAAAGCCAAGAACAAACACTAAGCGTCACACAGGAGATTCGCCTGGTTCTGGCATCCGTTCGCTCAGCCGCAGATGTGAGAAGCATTTGGATATTATGTCTGTGTGGAGATAAAATGCCACAAATAGCTTTATTTCAAGTTGGATTGTTTGTACAGAAACTGTTTTCTTCTTTTACAAAAACATACTGAGAGAGTTTGATGTCGCTGCGTTCTGTGTCTGTCTCTCTGGACATTTCCCTCGTTTCCCAGTATTCCCTTGTGATGTTTCTGCAAATCTAAATGGAAAATAAATTAATCCAATGACAGAAAGTTGATGGCAAGTTTGAGAATGGTTTTAGAACCACTGAAGTAATTTGTCCAGTAAATCACCAAATAAAAAGTGGCTACAGCAAATGTGAAGGTTGCTGTTTCACATCAGTGTAAATGAAATCCTTTTGTGTTTTATGCTAATGAGACAAAATAAGCCTCTGAGAATGTGCAATGACATCACTTATTTCACTGACAGTTAATTAAAAAAAATAAAAATCGATATAGTAATAATAGAAGTTACAGTCCTATTCGTAGTCATAAAATTGTATCACCTCTGTGAATGTTTTTCCCATTAATGTTAAATATATAAAGGTCCAAAAATTTCCAAAAGAGAAACCAAGTTTAAAAAAGAACACGTTGTTAGCAGAACATACAAGCGTGATAAATTTCTGTTCGTCTTTTGTCAGTGAATACGTCTGGACCCATATGCTGGACTACAAAGCTACGTGAAAGCGGTGTTTAAAAAGCCAGGCCTACCACATTAAAGCCTATAACAATCTGTGTTCATGGTAAGTTATCACTCTCAATTAATCACCTCCCACAATGGGAATTCTGATGTGTTCAAGCCCCCTGAAAGCTGCAGGTCAGGCTGAGGGCAGACTGACTCTCAGCCCCCACTCTCCATCCCCTCAGCCCCCATTCACTTCATCACGTCTCTCAGCCACTGCCAGCCGAAGCCCTTTTACATTTTTTTTTATTTGTGAAGCTCTATAAAAGAATGAGAGACATGAACATTGCACCATCAGACACAAACACAGAGATGGATGGAGATGTGTAGGTGAAGATGTGTAAATGTGCAGATGTAGATGTGTAGGTGTAGATGTAGATGTCGATGTTGTCACTACTCCATCCACTTCTGCACTCTCTCCTCCCGTACACTAGGAGCACCCGTTCTCTGCCTTCAGCTNACTACTCCATCCACTTCTGCACTCTCTCCTCCCGTACACTAGGAGCACCCGTTCTCTGCCTTCAGCTTCGGCGCCTTCCTTCCCCTGTTGTTCCCCGCACTATTTAAATCCTGATTCTGCAGTTAGTGTTTGCCAGATTGTACTGTGCTTGTCACTGTCAGTCCCGCTGTTATCGTGTTTCTCTGATCTGTTAGTTTGTGTACCGGATTTGTTCTGCCTGTTTACGGACTCTGACCTTGCCTATCCCGCCTTGGTTTTTGTTTGCTTGTTTACCTGCTTCTTGTGTATTATCTTCGCCTGTTTTTTTGGACTTCGCTGCTGCCTGTGGATATACCTCCTTGCACAGAATAAACAGTTAGTTTCTTGTCATCTTACCCGTGAGTCGGTCTCTGCTTCTGGGTTCTCACCTTCCTGCCTGATAGATGTGTAGTTGTAGGGGCGTAGATGTAGATGTCTACTTGTAGATGTAGATGTTTAGTTGTAGATGTGTAGATGTAGATGTTTAGATGCAGATGTGTAGACATGTAGATATAGATGTGTAGTTGTACGTGTGTAGATGTAGATGTGTAGATGTACACTGTAATCCCAGATGTTGTTTTAACTCAAAGAAATTAGTTCATTTTACCCAAAAGTGAACATATTCCATGTATGACCTAATGATTTTGAGTTAGTTGTACTTTCTGAATGTTTTTTTTTATTTTTTTGAGTTGAATCAACTTATGTCAGTTTAGTTTTGCCCATTGCTATTACACTGTAAGCCCTGATAAGTTTTTTTAACTTAAAAAAAAAAAAAAAAAAAAAAAAAAAAGCAGGGTAACTTGTTGCCCTAAAAAAGTTAAGTTACAAAAAATATATATATTCAATGAACCTAGGATTCTCAACAGAAAAGCCTCAAATGTTTAGGTACAATGAACTAATATTGCTTGGCTAAAATAACTTTATCTGCTTTTTACAGGCAGCATTAGCAAAGCTCTTTGATTTATATTTATTTTATGGAAGCAAGAACATAACTGTCAGTGGTTAAATTAATTTTTTTTTAAATGTATATGAAGTGTACTTTTACTGTTGGTTTGGGTTATGCTGCTTTGCAAAAACTGTCTATCCATCGCAGTGTGACACAGGACGGAGAGAAAAGAGGTAGAGTATATCTGCCTTGCAATAAGTTTTGAGTGTCCAGCCGAAAGTCTGTGATTGGCCAGTTTTGGAAAGGCGGTGTGTGAATCTTCAAGTCAAAGAAAGGCCTGATAGGGCAGATGATGAATGATCTTCTACAATAAACAAAGGTTTGTGTAACTGAAGCTGATACAGTCTCAGTTTTAATGTGAATTTAGCTGCTGTTCAGCTACATTTAAAGTAGCATCTTGGTGATCAGGTGAATCAGTGGTTAGCATGTCGCCTCACAGCAAGAAGGTCCCGGGTTCCAGTCTGACACTGGTCCTTTCTGTGTGGAGTTTGTTGTTCTTCCCATATCCACGTGGGTTCCCTCCGGGTGCTCCAGCTTCCTCACCTCCAAAGACATGCAGGTCAGGTGGACTGGAAACTCTAAACTGAGCGTATGAGTTTGTCTGTCTCTGTGTGTCAGCCATGTGATTGGCTGGTGACCTGTCCAGGTGAACCCCACCTCTCACCCAATGGGCGCTGGGACAGGCTCCAGATGTGTAGATGTAGATGTGCACATGTAGATATGAAGATGTAGTTGTAGACATGTAGATGTGTAGATGTAGTTGTAGATGTGTAGATGTAGNTGTAGATATGAAGATGTAGTTGTAGACATGTAGATGTGTAGATGTAGTTGTAGATGTGTAGATGTAGATGTGTAGATGTAGTTGTAGATGTGTAGATGTGTAGATGTGTAGATGTAGTTGTAGATGTGTAGATGTAGATGTGTAGATGTAGTTGTAGATGTGCAGATGTAGATGTAGTTCTAGATGTGTAGATGTACATGTAGATGTAGATGTGTAGGTGTGTAGATGTAGATGTGTAGATGTAGTTGTAGATGTGTAGATGTGTAGATGTAGATGTGTAGCTGTAGTTATAGATGTGTAGATGGAGATGTAGATGTGTGATGTAGATGTGTAGATGTACATCTACACATCTACAACTACATCTACACATATCTCTATCTAGATGTGTAGATGTAGATGTACAACTACACATCTACACATTATCTACATCTACACATCTACATCTCAACTACATCAACATCTACACATCTAGATCTACACATCTACATCTACACATCTACACATCTACAACTACATATGGTAAGCCGTTTGAGCATTTATTCCATATCCTTGATATCAAACGTCCATTTCCTGCACTAGTTCGGTCTTTGTCCACCTAGTGAGACATTTGCACACACTAGTAAAGTATTTTGTGTTACTAGTTGAACAAAAACTCTTACTAGTCACACTTTTTCAGCAACTAGTAACACTTTTGTCCGACTAGTTACAACGCAAGCCGTACTAGTGACACTGGGAACCGCACTAGTAGCACCAAAATCCGAACTAGTCAGCTTTTTGACGCACTAGTGGCCGTCTGGACCCAAGTAACACTGAAAGTCTTACTAGTTTACTAGTGCACTGCAAAAGCACCAACATGTTCACTAGTCAAGCACCTATTCACCTCATTAGTTAACTAGTTACCTACAATTTTCTGCACTAGTTAAATAGTGAGAGCCAAAATGCTCACTAGTCACACTAGTTAAAACCTCTTTTGACCATACTAGTTAACTAGTGAGGCTCAAAATGTTTACTACTGAACTAGTGGAAACAAAATGCTCAGGTGTTACACTAGTTGCATTAAATGCTAATGAGGAGGCAGGAAAGAGGCATAAATGGAACCTTACCTTTGGCTCTCCAGCAATAATCCCACCCAGCCAAAATTTAACCCTATAAAGCCTGATGAGCTTTCACTGTTGTTAACTGCCAGCTCCTTGCTTACTGTCCATGTGGAATAAAGCATGAAAAATGCATGTACTGTCAGATGAATTATTTTTTCTATTAACAATAAAACAAAAGGTATTAAATTTTTTTTTTTTTTTGTGCAAATTCACTGCTTGATTTATTTTCCCTTTTTGCCTTTGTAATAGTGAAACACAAAGTTATGTAATTATTTTCTACTGTGAGTGAGTAAAACAGAAAAGCAGTTTTTGTTTTTCAACATGGTTACAGGAATATTTTATCAACAGAAATAATAGGAAAGGAAGTACCCGCTTTCAAATTCAAAATAAAAGCCCACAGCAGTGGTGATAGTTAAAACTTTTTTTTTAAATTCAGTGTTTGTTGACAAATAACCATGTATTATACTATATTATTGCAGATCAGTGGTAATAAATCATCTAACTTACACAGATAATATAATAATGTTCAAAACTATATATATTTAAAAAAATTATCTACTATTCATTGTTTATAATGTAATTTATAAATAAAGAGTAGTACATACAAAAGCCTACATCAGAAAAATAAATTCTGTCAGGCTTCCTTTTATCAAACTTTGTTATGAAATAAGCATATTACAGTTATATTTTGGCAGCATGACTCTGTTGTGGACCTCCCTGCCCGTCCAGCAGGAGAGCAGCAACCAAGAGAACAATCATATCCAAACTATGGCATTGAAATAGTACAAATCAATATTCAGTAATTAGCGATAAGTCGCACAACTGCATGCAGTAACCACAATATTTAACCAACGTGTGCCTTTGATCAAACATCATTAGATCAGCCTGTTTTTAACGGGCTCCTCATTGTGATATACAGCATATAATGTTGACCCAAACTGTCTTTGCTGTCTACAGAGATACATGACCAACAAACCATGAGACAGACGCAGCTGTCAAATAGCAAAAAATGTAAGTTTTGAGTTAAAAAGAGTGGGGGCATTACATAATATCCGTAAAGATGTAGAACATTATTTGACATATCTAAGGATGTCCTCCATTTACTGTATCATCACATGTGAGCACACACAAACATACACTCACGATAGAGGCAGGGTGGTGAAGACATTGCTGTCAAAAAGGTTCTGTGTTAGTAATAATAGAGAGCCAGCTATACAATAAAAAAAAAAAAATGTAACTCCCTCCAATATTCCTGACCCTGCAAATAATATCAGTTAGTCTTCTAAATATTTATTTGTTTGTTTGCTTTTTGTATATATGTTTTCTCGTGAATGTGCTGACCGTCTGTTTAGATCTGAAGAATCAAAGTTTTGTGTCTTAAAATTAATTATTGGTTTATGTGATTATAAAAAATATCAGCCATGACTNAATCAAAGTTTTGTGTCTTAAAATTAATTATTGGTTTATGTGATTATAAAAAATATCAGCCATGACTACTGGTGGAATTGGAGAGCTATTATTCAATACATTTGGGCTTATTGTGGAATTGTAAATTTATTTATTAATTGAAATGTTTATTTGAATAGGACCGATGCCACATATGCCATTCATAGAATAGCTAATGCTGCACATCACAGCATTTTTTAGCCAAGGCTAGTTTGCAAAGAAGACAGTAAGCAGCATCTTGGTGATCAGGTGGATCAGTGGTTAGCATGTCGCCTCACAGCAAGAAGGTCCCGGGTTCCAGTCTGACCAGTCCTTTCCGTGTGGAGTTTGATGTTCTTCCCATATCCACGTGGGTTCCCTCCGGGGACTCCAGCTTCCTCACCTCTAAAGACATGCAGGTCAGGTGGACTGGAAACTCTAAACTGAGTGTATGAGTTTGTCTGTCTCTGTGTGTCTCTCTGTGTGATTGGCTGGTGACCTGTCCAGGTGAACCCCGCCTCTCACCCAATGGGCGCTGGGACAGGCTCCAGATGTGTAGATATAGATGTGCACATGTAGATATGAAGATGTAGTTGTAGACATGTAGATGTGTAGATGTAGTTGTAGATGTGTAGATGTAGTTGTAGATGTATAGATGTGGTTGTAGATGTGTAGATGTAGGTGTAGATACGTAGATGTGTAGATGTAGATTGTAGATGTGTAGATGTAGTTGTAGATGTGTAGATGTAGTTGTAGATGTGCAGATGTAGATGTGTAGACGTAGTCGTAGATGTGTAGATGTAGTTGTAGATGTGTAGATGTAGATGTGTAGATGTGTAGATGTAGATGTGTAGATGTAGTTGTAGATGTAGATGTAGATGTGTAGATGGAGATGTATAGATGTGTAGATGGAGATGTAGATGTAGATGGAGATGTGTAGATACAGATGTAGATGTGTAGATGTAGATGTAGATGTGTAGATGTAGATGTGTAGATGTGTAGATGTAGATGTGTAGATGTAGACATGTAGATGTGTAGATGGAGATGTATAGATGTGTAGATGTAGATGGAGATGTGTAGATGCAGATGTAGATGTGTAGATGTAGTTGCAGATGTGTAGATGTATAGATGTAGATGTGTAGATGTAGTTGTAGATGTAGATGTGTAGATGTAGTTGTAGATGTGTAGATGTAGTTGTAGATGTGTAGATGTAGTTGTGTAGATGTAGATTTAGATGTGTAGATGTAGATGTGTAGATGTAGTTGTAGATGTAGATGTGTAGGTGTAGATGTGTAGTTGTAGATGTGTAGATGTAGTTGTAGATGTGTAGATGTAGATGTGTAGATGTAGTTGTGTAGATGTAGATGTGTAGATGTAGATGTATAGATGTGTAGATGGAGATTTAGATGTGTAGATGGAGATGGAGATGTAGATGTGTAGATGTGTAGATGTAGATGTATAGATGGAGATGTAGATGTGTAGATGTGTAGATGTAGATGTAGATGTAGATGTGTAGATGTAGACGTGTAGATGTGTAGATGGAGATGTATAGATGTGTAGATGGAGATGTGTAGGTGTAGATGTAGATGTGTAGATGTAGTTGTAGATGTGTAGATGTAGTTGTAGATGTGTAGATGTAGATGTGTAGATGTAGTTGTGTAGATGTAGATTTAGATGTGTAGATGTAGATGTGTAGATGTAGTTGTAGATGTAGATGTGTAGGTGTAGATGTGTAGTTGTAGATGTGTAGATGTAGTTGTAGATGTGTAGATGTAGATGTGTAGATGTAGTTGTGTAGATGTAGATGTGTAGATGTAGATGTATAGATGTGTAGATGGAGATTTAGATGTGTAGATGGAGATGGAGATGTAGATGTGTAGATGTGTAGATGTAGATGTATAGATGGAGATGTAGATGTGTAGATGTGTAGATGTAGATGTATAGATGGAGATGTAGATGTGTAGATGTAGATGTAGATGTAGATGTGTAGATGTAGACGTGTAGATGTGTAGATGGAGATGTATAGATGTGTAGATGGAGATGTGTAGATGTAGATGTAGATGTGTAGATGTAGTTGTAGATGTGTAGATGGAGATGTAGATGTGTAGATGGAGATGTGTAGATGTGTAGATGTAGTTGTAGATGTGTAGATGGAGATGTAGATGTGTAGATGGAGATGTGTAGATGTAGATGTAAATGTGTAGATGTAGTTGTAGATGTGTAGATGGAGATGTGTGGCTTTGTGTGAGTCAGGCCTGTGAGTGACTGGCTGGCTGAGAGCCTTTCTGCCTGACTGAAGCCCCTCCCTGCTCATTGGGTGAGGCTGTTTTAGCCTATGAATGGTGTGGTATTGTTCGGACTCTCTCCGTTCCTACACTGCTGAATGGGTTTAACCACTGGTTTAGATTTAGTTACACGCTTTTGCTTGAAAGTGTCCCCCTCCCACCGCTTTGGACTCCATGGTTCCTTTGGCTGACCTGTTTAGAAGCTGCCGTGGAAATGTCATGTCGCCCCTCCCATGGGCTGGACCAACATTCACTTTGATAGGTAACAAAAAAAATGACTTGGGATGGGATGAAACCAGTGGCTTTTTCTTTGTTTCTTTGGGAATGAATTGCCGATTGGTGGCGGAACGTAGCAGTGTGGTGACTCTGAAGTGGAGGATGTGGTGATTCACTGCTTCCACACGAGACAAACATCCGCTGCTGCATCTGTGGGAAGCAGATATTCACTTCCTGGGTTTCGGCAAAAATCTAGTTTTATGGAATAATTGTTACAACTTTGATATGCATCTAATATAACATACATGGTACATAATATTCACATAATGGTTCATACTTAACTACAACTGGACAAAGTTTGTTCTACATTAGATGCTCATCAGATATCCACTAACAGTCAGTTCTGAACAAGCATTTTGATTGGACAAGAGGCATTCCAGGAGTGCTGATATTAGAGTATAACAGCACTGGGACTTTTAACTATATGTATCACTCCGCCTCACAGACATTCTAATAACCGTTAATTAATTGAGACCATTGAAAGCAGGAAACGATGGAACGCTCTGTCTGTTCAGTCTGTGAACTCATCACAATCAGACAGCGGAGCCCTGCAGTCCAAACCCGACCCATAGCCATACTTAGTGAAATTCTCGGCCCCAGCCCTACCCGAGGCCCGCAGTCTTTTTTTTTTTTCACCAGAACCGGAATTCGACTTTTTTCAAAGTAAAAGTAGTGGTTGTCAGCTGCTGTTGCAGTGTTCAGAAAACAGCGATGCTGCAGTTTCTGACACTAACATGTGAGGCAGCATCAGGAGGTATTATGTTGTGAGTGGAGAAAGGAGGAAAAAGAAAAAAGCATAAAAAAAGAGGGGGG
>VXCM01009393.1:0-16765 GCA_014773175.1 Lucifuga dentata | reverse complement strand
TTTATTCGGGCTTGGGACCGGCACAAGGTGGACACTGGCTTGTGCCCCCTTGAGGCTGCATTGTATAGTAATACTATAGTAAGTGTATAAAAGTCTATAGTAAGTGCATAGTAAGACTACAGTAAGTGTATAGTAAGACTATAGTAATTGTACACTAAGACTATAATAAGTATATAAAAGTCTATAGTAAGTGTATAGTAAGATTGTAGTAAGTGTATAGTAAGACTATCGTAAGTGTNATATAAAAGTCTATAGTAAGTGTATAGTAAGATTGTAGTAAGTGTATAGTAAGACTATCGTAAGTGTATAGTAAGACTATAGTAAGTGTATAAAAGTCTATAGTAAGTGTACAGTAAGACTGCAGTAAATGTATAGTAAGACTATAGTAAGTGTATAGTAAAATGATAGTAAGTGTATAGTAAGACTATAGTAAGTGTATAAAAGACTATAGTAAGTGTGTAGTAAGACTATAGTAAGTGTATAGTAAAATGATAGTAAGTGTATAGTAAGACTATAGTAAGTATATAAAAGAGTATAGTAAGTGTATAGTAACACTATAGTAAGTGTATAGTAAGACTATAGTAAGTGTGTATAGTAAGTGTATAAAAGACTATAGTAAGTGTATACTAAGACTATAGTAAGTGTATAGTAAGACTATAGTGAGTGTATAGTAAGTGTAGAGTAAGTGTATAGTAAAACTATAGTAAGTGTATAGTAAGACTATAGTAAGTGTGTAGTAAGACTATAGTAAGTGTATAAAAGACTATAGTAAGTGTATAGTAAGACTATAGTAAGTGTATAAAAGACTATAGTAAGTGTATAGTAACACTATAGTAAGTGTATAAAAGTCTATAGTAAGTGTACAGTAAGACTACAGTAAGTGTATAAAAGACTGTAGTAAGTGTATAAAAGACTATAGTAAGTGTGTAGTAAGACTATAGTAAGTGTATAGTAAAATGATAGTAAGTATATAGTAAGACTATAGTAAGTGTATAAAAGACTATAGTAAGTGTATAGTAAGACTATAGTAAGTGTATAGTAAGACTATAGTAAGTGTATAAAAGACTATCGTAAGTGTATAGTAACACTATAGTAAGTGTATAGTAAGACTATAGTAAGTGTTTATAGTAAGTGTATAAAAGACTATAGTAAGTGTATACTAAGACTATAGTAAGTGTATAGTAAGTGTATAAAAGACTATAGTAAGACTATAGTAAGTGTATAGTAAGATTATAGTAAGTGTATAAAAGACTACAGTAAGTGTATAGTAAGACTATAGTAAGTGTATAAAAGACTATAGTAAGTGTATAGTAACACTATAGTAAGTGTATAGTAACACTATAGTAAGTGTATAAAAGTCTATAGGAAGTGTATAGTAAAACTGTAGTAAGTGTATAGTAAGATTATAGTAAGCGTATAAGAGACTATAGTAAGTGTATAGTAAGACTATAGTAAGCATATAGTAAAACTATAGTAAGTGTATAGTAAAACTATAGTAAGTGTATAAAAAGACTACAGTAAGTGTATAGTAAGACTATAGTAAGTGTATAAAAGACTATAGTAAGTGTATAGTAAGACTATAGTAAGTGTATAAAAGACTATAGTAAGTGTATAGAAAGACTATAGTAAGTGTATAAAAGACTATAGTAAGTGTATAGTAAGAATATAGTAAGTGTATAAGAGACTATAGTAAGTGTATAGTAAGACTATAGTAAGCATATAGTAAAACTATAGTAAGTGTATAGTAAAACTATAGTAAGTGTATAAAAAGACTACAGTAAGTGTATAGTAAGACTATAGTAAGTGTATAAAAAGACTATAGTAAGTGTATAGTAAGACTATAGTAAGTGTATAAAAAGACTATAGTAAGTGTATAGTAAGACTATAGTAAGTGTATAAAAAGACTATAGTAAGTGTATAGTAAGACTATAGTAAGTGTATAAAAAGACTATAGTAAGTGTATAGTAAGACTATAGTAAGTGTATAAAAAGACTATAGTAAGTGTATAGTAAGACTATAGTAAGTGTATAAAAAGACTATAGTAAGTGTATAGTAAGACTATAGTAAGTGTATAAAAAGACTATAGTAAGTGTATAGTAAGACTATAGTAAGTGTATAAAAAGACTATAGTAAGTGTATAGTAAGACTATAGTAAGTGTATAAAAAGACTATAGTAAGTGTATAGTAAGACTATAGTAAGTGTATAAAAAGACTATAGTAAGTGTATAGTAAGACTATAGTAAGTGTATAAAAAGACTATAGTAAGTGTATAGTAAGACTATAGTAAGTGTATAAAAAGACTATAGTAAGTGTATAGTAAGACTATAGTAAGTGTATAAAAAGACTATAGTAAGTGTATAGTAAGACTATAGTAAGTGTATAAAAAGACTATAGTAAGTGTATAGTAAGACTATAGTAAGTGTATAAAAAGACTATAGTAAGTGTATAGTAAGACTATAGTAAGTGTATAAAAAGACTATAGTAAGTGTATAGTAAGACTATAGTAAGTGTATAAAAAGACTATAGTAAGTGTATAAAAGACTATAGTAAGTGTATAGTAAGACTATAGTAAGTGTATAAAAGACTATAGTAAGTGTATAGTAACACTATAGTAAGTGTATAGTAACACTATAGTAAGTGTATAAAAGTCTATAGTAAGTGTATAGTAAAACTGTAGTAAGTGTATAGTAAGAATATAGTAAGTGTATAAAAGAATATAGTAAGTGTATAGTAACACTATAGTAAGTGTATAGTAACACTATAGTAAGTGTATAAAAGTCTATAGTAAGTGTATAGTAAAACTGTAGTAAGTGTATAGTAAGATTATAGTAAGTGTATAAAAGACTACAGTAAGTGTATAGTAAGACTATAGTAAGTGTATAAAAGACTATAGTAAGTGTATACTAACACTATAGTAAGTGTATAGTAACACTATAGTAAGTGTATAAAAGTCTATAGTAAGTGTATAGTAAAACTGTAGTAAGTGTATAGTAAGAATATAGTAAGTGTATAAAAGAATATAGTAAGTGTATAGTAACACTATAGTAAGTGTATAGTAACACTATAGTAAGTGTATAAAAGTCTATAGTAAGTGTATAGTAAAACTGTAGTAAGTGTATAGTAAGATTCTAGTAAGTGTATAGTAAGACTATCGTAAGTGTATAGTAAGACTACAGTAAGTATATAGTAACACTATAGTAAGTGTATAAAAGACTATAGTAAGCGTATAGTAAGACTATATTAAGCGTATAGTAAGACTATAGTAAGTGTATAAAAGTCTATAGTAAGTGTATAGTAAGACTGCAGTAAGTCTATAGACTTACTATAGTCTTACTATACACTTACTACAATCTTACTATACACTTACTATAGTCTTTTATACACTTATTATAGTTTTACTATACACTTAATATAGTCTTACTATACACTTACGATAGTCTTACTATACACTTACTAGAATCTTACTATACAGTTACTATAGTCTTACTATTCACTTACTATAGTCTTTTATACACTTAATTAGTCTTCTATACACTTACTATAGTCTTAATATACACTTACTGCAGTCTTAGTATATACTTACTATAGACTTTTGTACACTTACTATAGTCTTACTATACACTTACTATCATTTTACTATACACTTACTAGTCTTTTATACACTTACTATAGTCTTACTATACACTTACTAGTCTTAATATACACTTACTGCAGTCTTACTATACACTTGCTATAGACTTTTATACACTTACTATAGTGTTACTATACACTTACTATAGTCTTTTATACACTTAATTAGTCTTCTATACACTTACTATAGTCTTAATATACACTTACTGCAGTCTTAGTATATACTTACTATAGACTTTTGTACACTTACTATAGTCTTACTATACACTTACTATCATTTTACTATACACTTACTAGTCTTTTATACACTTACTATAGTCTTACTATACACTTACTAGTCTTAATATACACTTACTGCAGTCTTACTATACACTTGCTATAGACTTTTATACACTTACTATAGTGTTACTATACACTTACTATAGTCTTTTATACACTTACTCTAGTCTTTTATACACTTACTCTTGTCTTTTATACACTTACTATAGACTTTTATACACTTATTATAGTCTTAGTGTACAATTACTATAGTCTTACTATACACTTATATTCTTTTATACACTTACTATAGCCTTACTATAGACTTATTATAGTTTTACTACACTTACTATACACATATTGTAGTCTTTTATACGCTTACTATAGTCTTACTATACATTTACTTGTCTTACTATACACTTACTGCAGTCTTACTATACACTTACTATAGACTTTTATACACTTACTATAGTGTTATTATACACTTACTATAGTGCTTTATACACTTACTATAGTTTTTTATACACTTACTGCAGTCTTACTATACACTTACTGCAGTCTTACTATACACTTACTATAGGCTTACTATATACTTACTATAGACTTTTATACACTTACTATAGGCTTACTATATACTTAGTATAGTCTTTTATACACTTACTATAGGCTTACTATATACTTAGTATAGTGTTTTTATACACTTACTATAGTGTTACTATACACTTATTATAGTCTTACTATATTCAGCTTATGATTAACTATCAGTTATATTTGCTTCATTATAATATTTTGTGACTGTATTTTGCAGCTCAGATCTTCTAAATCTCATTAAATGACTGATGAAAGAAAAAAATCCAGATGTGCTGACGATGATCAGCTGATTTATTTCAGATGTTCCAGCTCAGCCAGGAGCATTTCCATAGCAACACAACATGGCTGCCGTGACGTTATGCTGAAGTGGAAAATAATGAACCAAGACTGTTTCCAGATAACAAACCTCCAACAGGAAGACACACACACGACAGGAAGACGCACACACACACGACAGGAAGACACACACACACACACACACACACACACACACACGACAGGAAGACGCACACACACGACAGGAAGACGCACACTGTGAACAGGAAGCAGAGTCCAGTGCTGAGCAGGTTTGGCGTTTCGTGGATTCGGCAGGTTACGCTGGCGCCGTCTTGCTGCAGAGGCGTCCCAGCAGGCCGGCCATCTGCAGTAATGAGTTTACACCTTCAGCCACACGCATGTGCGTGTAACCAATTTCCTAAAGTCAGAAACATACAACGTGCTCAGGGTGGATTCAGACAGGCTAAGTCACAAAGTCTGCGTGTGAAAACTAATTTAATTCAAAGAGCCAATCAGACGGAGTTGGTGTTAGAATGACAGAAAACACCGTGAACACACCAATGTAAATATGTTTAGTATGTTCAGAAATTCCAGGTTTTTCTGACCAAAGCAAGAATCCTCTGAATTCTGCTGAATCGTCTAAATTAAACAGACAATTTCATAAATGTTTTCTGTTGATGTTTACTTTTTGCTTATTATTTATTTAGGAAATTTGTTTTTTTTTTTTTTTGCTTGAAAAACTTTTACTTCTTTTATTTATGTTTGTTACATTTGTACAGAAAATAACCTTTGGGGAGCCATTTAGTAAATTATTTTGTGGGTTTTTTAAAATTTTCTGGTTAACAGAAAACGTGGACATCAGCCCGGTCACACGTCAGCGACGGAGAATCACAGGATGTCAGGTCAGAGGTCAGGGGGCGGAGCTCTGCCTCACCTTAATGAACTCCAGTTTGAGGTACTCGGCCATCTGGTAGGTCTTACAGACCCTGAAGATGTTTCCAATGACGTCCTCCGGCGAGTATCCCAACGCCCACAGCTGCTCCACCACCCGGTACGCCTCGTCCACCTTCCCGTCCACGCAGTGTCCCAGCATGCTTTTCACCAGCAACGGGTGCGGCTCGTCACACACTTTGAAGACGTTCTCACTGTTGATGTATCCAAAGCCAGAGTTGGTGGACTGAAGGTTGTTCAGGGCCTGAAGGAGGCGCACACACGCATGCAAACACACACACACAGCATGTAAGCGGTGCGTGTACCAGTCTTGTGCACTACATGGTCTCGTGTACAGGTACCAGTCTTACGTACCTGTCTCATGTCTCCTTGGGCCGTGAAGATAACGGCCTCCAGCCCGTCGTCCGACACGCTCAGTTGCTCCGCCTCCACCACTTCCTGTAGGCGGGACAGGATGTGCCCGTCGCTCAGCTTGGAGTAACGCAGCATGGCGCAGCGCGACTGGATCGGCTCAATGATCTTGTCAGAGGCGTTACAGGCGAGAGCAAAGCGCGTGGTCTTGGAGTAGATCTCCATGATTCTCCTCAGTGCCTGCTGGGCGCCGTCCGTCATGCTGAACACGGAAATGATGGACACAGAGCATGTGTATGATGGCGTTTCAAACTAAACATGTCTGCAGTTTCACTGATCTCAAATATGTAAAACATGTTCTGTTGTTCAGCTGAAAGACTTCTTACGTCCAAACTTAAAACCTGGATTTATTCCTGAGGCAGCCACACCCATCAGTAATGTGGGCCCGCCCACAGGTAAACTGAGGATGTAACTGAAGACACATACAGAGGACTTCTTACTTCAGTTCGCACTTTGGCGTCTGGACGAAGCTTCAGACTTGTTTTTATTTTGAATGTCTGACATTTCTGAGTGAAAGTCAAGCAAAAGGCCTGAACTGTCGTGGCTTTCTGAAAGCCATCAGCAGGTGTTCGTGGTCTCACCTGTCCGCCTCGTCCAGGATGATGATCTTATGTCGTCCTTTGGGCAGAGTAACTTTCTGCTGTGCAAACATTTTGATTTTGTTCCTCACCACGTCGATCCCCCTGCAGACATGACACACGATCAAAACCTCTCACAGCCCCGTCAGGTCACATGACCACTCAGTTTGTGGAAGTTAAAGGACCATACCATGTCGGGTTAACGGGGTTGTTGGGTGAATGTGGGTGTCGGGTTAACGGGGTTGTTGGGTGAGGGTGTTGGTTTAACGGGGTTGTTGGGTGAATGTGGGTGTTGGGTTAACGGGGTTGGTGGGTGTATGTGGGTGTCGGGTTAATGGGTGTCGGGTTAATGGGGTTGTTGGGTGAGGGTGTTGGGTTAACGGGGTTGTTGGGTGAATGTGGGTGTCGGGTTAATGGGGTTGTTGGGTGAATGTGGGTGTCGGGTGAATGTGGGTGTCGGGTTAACGGGGTTGGTGGGTGAATGTGGGTGTCGGGTTAACGGGGTTGGTGGGTGAATGTGGGTGTCGGGTTAACGGGGTTGGTGGGTGAATGTGGGTGTCGGGTTAACGGGGTTGGTGGGTGAATGTGGGTGTCGGGTTAACGGGGTTGGTGGGTGAATGTGGGTGTCGGGTTAACGGGGTTGGTGGGTGAATGTGGGTGTCGGGTTAACGGGGTTGGTGGGTGAATGTGGGTGTCGGGTTAACGGGGTTGGTGGGTGAATGTGGGTGTCGGGTTAACGGGGTTGGTGGGTGAATGTGGGTGTCGGGTTAACGGGGTTGGTGAGTGAATGTGGGTGTCGGGTTAACGGGGTTGGTGGGTGAATGTGGGCATTCGCTGACCTGTCGTTGGAGGCGTTGAGTTCCAGCACGGCGTCCTTCATGGCGGCTCCCAGCAGAGCTCGGGCCAGACACAGGATGCTGGTGGTCTTTCCTGTACCAGGCGGTCCTGAAATCAAAAGATCCAGAGATTCTATGTAATGTGTGTATGTGATGGAGGACAGAAATGACTTGTTCTGATCATCTGCAGATAAAAATATGGAGATTACTGAACATCTAATCATATCTGTTAATACTACTTAATAATTTTTCACAAATATTATGAATCTGAATTTTCTGGACATTATTAATCACAAATTACTGACAGCGTTTTGATTAATTATTTTATGACGTCGTTATGAACTGCAGCAGGTTATTTTATTTTGAAAAGGTTCCACATCTCTCACTTTAACTGTTACAAACTGTGATCTTCATCCTCATCCTCCTCTTCTCTCACCTGCTATGATGATGTTTGGGACGTTTCCCTCTCGGGCGAAGACCTCCAGCCGGCTCACCGTCTCTCCGTTCCCCACGATCTGGCTCAGAGTGAGCGGTCGGTACTTCTCCACCCACGGCAGCTCGTAGCCGTGGGTTTTAGCCTGGCTGCTTTTAGCGCTGCTGTCCTCATCCTCCATGTTCTCTGTGTCAGATTCAGCGCGCCAACAACTCCACACTGACGCTGCAATAAACTTTATTCTCATTGGCTGACGGCTCCCTCAGGGTGGCACTTGATTGGCCGAGGGCGGAACCTATAAAGCCGGCGATACTACATTATTAAAAAACAACATAAAAACTACAGTAAACAATAATATTAATTCTATATACTAAATGTATTTGTATCACTGAGAAAACGATGATTCCTCAAGTTAATTTAAATTTTCACATGCTTGACTGGTTGTGTTCCGAACATCACCACGACCGGAAGTCGTCATCCTCCGACCTGAATCACTTCCTACTTCCGCAAACAGTGATGGCGAACCGAGACTTTATGAAGACCTGAAAATCAGGATGTACTGAAAATCAGTCCACTTCATTCACATGTGAGTGACATCCGTTACCACATGAAGCCTAGTAGATGTGATGCACCTTGCATCTGTACTATACTATGTACATAGAATGTGGACTATATTTCCTGGCGGAGACATACATTGGGTGCGTTCCTTGCGTCTTAGCCCCACCCACTGAAGACACGAGGAAAAGAAGCGATCACCTGCTGCAGTCCTGTCCTTGTTCAGCCTGAGCCAGCAGTGTAACCAGGCTCAGAACTCTAGCATATACTACAGGAAACAGCTGTCTCCTCTACAATGGGACCTGGGCCCGCCGACAGAATTAGAGACGGTCTGCTGTAATCCTACTCTGACCACGATGCTCTCCACATGAGTGTACTTAGCACTTCCTCACCTGTTCTGCCACTGGAAAACCTTTCTTTTCTAATAAACGTGTTCCGCCCCACAGGTAAGAGCACACATGCAATGACGGCAAACCCTGAGCTCCTCCCTCGGCTCACTTCAAAGGCGTGAGTGCAGCACTCCGAAGGCTCGGTCACGGCACCGCGTAACCGACTGCTGGTTCAGTATATCCTTCATCATTCCGTTGGAAAAGAATACCTGTATACTGAACCAGCGATCGGAGACATGAGGTCATATTAAGATGCGTGTTGATGCATCAGATCAGCTGTAATACATCTGTCCAATCAGAAACAGGCTTCCAGTAAAGGGGTCTGTCAGGTAACAGACTTCCTGTAGGAGTGTCTCAGGATTCCTCGCTCACATCTCTGGAGAGCTTCCTCCATTCCTCAGAACAGAAATAAGAGCTTTGGAACGTCCTTAAAGATTCAGGACCAGACTGGTTTCCGGGTCACGTGAAGATCGAGGAGCGGTGAAATAAGGAATCCACAGTCTTCCGTGTCTGAGCTGTAGCTGTAAATCAGCTGGGTTATATTTCCCTTTCATCCAATCCTCTCCTGACCCCAGGCATGTCACATGACCTTTACACAGGCCATGTTAAAATAACACTCATCAGCATCTGAGTTACCCAGAGACCGCCTCATGGACCCCTGCCACCCCCAACACAAGCCCCGCCCCTCAACACAGCTGACCTCTTCCCCTCTGCATAATAAANCTGCCACCCCCAACACAAGCCCCGCCCCTCAACACAGCTGACCTCTTCCCCTCTGCATAATAAAAGCTTCAGTAAATAACATCAAACAGGATGAGAAACTTAAACAACCACTACCATGGCAACAGGAGTTATCACCCCGAACACACGACTGCCTTATCTGATGAACTTCTCTCTCTGGTCAACTATATTCAAAAGCTGTGAAATCTTATGTTGTTTACTTTAAATGTGTTCTTGTTACTTATATATGTTAATTCATGAGTGGAATCTCACAAGTGTTATATTTAGTTAATCTATTTCTGAATTCACAACGCAACCTTTTCTAGCCTATACAAATCATTTGTACCACTTACATCACAGTGCCATCCCGTGGTTGTTTGGAGTAACTACATGTTGAAAAACCTGTGTTGTCTGTCAAATTTAATATAAAACTGCTTTATTTTATAATAGCTATAGTACTGTAGTACATTCTAGTTATATAAAGATCATTTGATTTCCATATTAGATGCTTAGAATTTGTAGTAAATCCTTATTAGTTAGTGAAATAGATTGCTGGCACGAACCCTAATCATGTTTTCACGACACACGTCACACATGCTCACATGAACATGATGTTCACAATGTTTACAGCTGGACTGACTTTTACCAAACGGCTTCTGTTTTCACCCAGCATGTTTGGTTCTGGTAGGACATCTGGAAACGTTATTTAGTTTACATTTGGGGGATGGATCAATAATGCAGAGAGGAGAAAGTTATTGAGTGATCAAAATCTGTTTAAATGAGGCAGTGAAAATGAAACAGAAATATGCAGATCAAACAATTTCCTTTGTCTTAGCTGATGACATGATGATCTACATGTGATGATCTACATGTGCACAAAGATTTGATGAAGAGTCTCATTCTTTCTGTTCATTTCTGACTGATGAAGCCATTTGGATGAATGTTGAAATGTTTCAGAATTAAAAACTTGAATCCATTTACTCAGTTTTCATGCAGTACATGTACACAGAGTGTTTTAATGTTTTTCTTTTCCAACATGCTTTGGAAATATTTTGCAGCTCATCTTCCTCACTAGTGTGAAAATTAAAGCTCCTTCTGTTCTTGTTCTACTGTTTTCTAGTGTTATGAAAGGTGCCAACAAATAAAATGCATTATTATTATTATTATTATTATTATTATTATTATTATCATCTCCATAACCTCATCATCACAGTCTCTATCTGTCTTGCAGTCAAACACCTGTATCTTGTTTTACCATCGCCAAGATAAAATCAGGAAACCCAGTCTGCCAGCCCCTCAACACAGCTGGCTAATGACACCACTTCTTGTAACAAAGATGAGAGCAGGGAGTTTCCTATGTAACCATGGAAACTGAAAAAACAGGGACTTGTAGTATGGCTTTATTTTAACGTGTTTGTGTTTAGAAAGTTCAAAATAATTTTCAGCGTAAAAACTCCACATTGAACACAATGTTCACTCTTATGACAAGCTTTCTGTTTTTCACACACTCTTAATAAGACAACACTTCATGATGATTTTCACATTAAAAGCCTTCTGCAGGGTCACAGGACAGAAACCTCTGAGCACGAGGAGACTTTTACTGTGAAGAGTCAGCAGGAAGTTTTGAGTTTGACAGTAACTTCACATGACAAACTAATCATGCGGAAATGACCGTGAATTTACAAGTCACAGCACAAACACAGCTTGACTTTACATTAGCAAAAGTATGATCAAATATAAATTACAAGCAAAGGGCTGTCAATCAAAATACTCCACCCACTGCTGGATAATTTATTATTAATAAATCAGATGTTCAATTTAATTTCTTCAGAATATGGGACTTTTATAAATGAGCTATTTCACAAATCAACATGTTCTGACGGTTAACATGTCGTGACATTACATACGTGTAATTTAGATTTTGGTGTGTTGTTAAATGAATGTCACTCGGGGTCACCTGGAGGTCATTTTCTGTTGGTTGTCACCAGGTCTGCTGGAACTTGTTTCTGAAAGAAAATTAAAAACGAGAGAATATAAAGTTATTCCAGTAAGTTTGACTTAAAGTATTTTATTACAGGGAATGAAAGCTAATTGTTTTAATTGATGAGCAGGAGAATTTTTTCAGCAATGTTGTATTCAAATAACTTATATTATTTTATTGAATTTCATATGAAAATATTTTGTTGAACTTTGGTCTTTTGAAATAAAGAAATTAAGATTATTGATGAAGTTTTGCTTTCATTTAGACCCTTTACAATCAAAATGTTCATTCAGCCTGACAGAACATTAGGGGAGCTAGAGAACATCACAAAATCTTAAAACATCACCAACCGTAGAACGTCACAGATCACATAAGTTTAGAGAACGCTACAAAATATCACAGAACCTTTGAACGTCATCAAACCTCAGAACATCACAGAACCTTAGAGAATGTTACAGAATATCACAGAATCTTAGAACATCACCAAACCTTAGAACATCACAGAACACTACAGAACATCACAGAAAACCTTAGAGAACACTATAGAACATCACAGAACCTTAGAACATCGCCAAAACTTAGAAAGTCACCAAACCTCAGAACACCACAGCGCCTTAGAGAACATTAGACCATTTGACTACAGAATGTTATAGAACAGTCAAAGTCTGGATTCTGTTCTAGATCCGGATCGAACTGTCTCTGGACTCTGACAAATTCTACCTTTCACATGTTCTATCTGTGTTCTCTGTGAGACGTCACTACGACGCAACGAGTCAAAATTCTCTGCTTTCTCCTCTGCAATCAGCGGAGTGAGCATGTCTACTCTTTGGTCCAATCACATTCAGTGTCCCATCATCTCCATGACAACGATGGCGCTGGGCTCATTGAGAGCTGATAGCACAGCTAGTTTTTGTCAGTGTTTTTACAACATTTAGCATAGCGTGTTTACAACCTTTAGCACAGCGTGTTTAGAGCCTTTAGGACAGTGTGTTTACAACCTTTAGCATAGTGTGTTTAGAGCCTTTAGGACAGTGTGTTTACAACCTTTAGCATAGTGTGTTTAGAGCCTTTAGGATAGCGTGTTTAGAGCCTATAGTACAGAGTGTTTAGAGCCTTTAGGACAGTGTGTTTACAACCTTTAGCATAGCGTGTTTACAACCTTTAGCATAGCGTGTTTAGAGCCTTTAGGACAGTGTGTTTACAACCTTTAGCATAGCGTGTTTAGAGCCTTTAGGACAGTGTGTTTACAACCTTTAGCATAGCGTGTTTAGAGCCTTTAGGACAGTGTGTTTAGAGCCTTTAGGACAGTGTGTTTACAACCTTTAGCATAGCGTGTTTAGAGCCTTTAGCATAGCGTGTTTACAACCTTTAGCATAGCGTGTTTAGAGCCTTTAGGACAGTCTGTTTACAACCTTTAGGACAGCGTGTTTACAACCTTTAGGACAGCGTGTTTAGAGCCTGTAGTACAGCGTGTTTAGAGCCTTTAGGACAGTGTGTTTACAACCTTTAGCATAGCGTGTTTGGAGCCTTTAGGACAGTGTGTTTACAACCTTTAGCATAGCGTGTTTAGAGCCTTTAGGACAGGGTGTTTACAACTTTTAGCATAGCGTGTTTACAACCTTTAGCATAGCGTGTTTAGAGCCTTCAGGACAGTCTGTTTACAACTTTTAGCATAGCGTGTTTACAACCTTTAGCACAGCGTGTTTAGAGCCTTTAGGACAGTCTGTTTACAACCTTTAGGACAGCGTGTTTACAACCTTTAGCACAGCGTGTTTACAACCTTTAGCACAGCGTGTTTAGAGCCTATAGCACAGCGTGTTTAGAGCCTTTAGGACAGTGTGTTTACAACCTTTAGCACAGCGTGTTTACAACCTTTAGCATAGCGTGTTTAGAGCCTTTAGGACAGTCTGTTTACAACCTTTAGGACAGCGTGTTTACAACCTTTAGGACAGCGTGTTTAGAGCCTATAGCACAGCGTGTTTAGACGCTTTAGCACAGCGTGTTTACAACCTTTAGCACAGCGTGTTTAGAGCCTTTAGGATAGTGCGTTTACAACCTTTAGCACAGCGTGTTTACAACCTTTAAGACAGCGTGTTTAGAGCCTTTAGGACAGCGTGTTTAGAGCCTATAGCACAGCGTGTTTAGACGCTTTAGCACAGCGTGTTTACAACCTTTAGCACAGCGTGTTTAGAGCCTTTAGGATAGTGCGTTTACAACCTTTAGCACAGCGTGTTTACAACCTTTAAGACAGCGTGTTTAGAGCCTTTAGGACAGCGTGTTTAGAGCCTATAGCACAGCGTGTTTAGACGCTTTAGCACAGCGTGTTTAGAGCCTTTAGCACAGCGTGTTTACAACCTTTAGGACAGCATGTTTAGACGCTTTAGCTCAGCGTGTTTTGACGCTTTAGCACAGCGTGTTTAGAGCCTTTAGCACAGCGTGTTTACAACCTTCAGGACAGCGTGTTTAGAGCCTATAGCACAGCGTGTTTAGACGCTTTAGCACAGCGTGTTTACAACCTTTAGCACAGTGTGTTCTCACAGCGTGACCATTCTGACATTCTTCATGAAGAAAGTTCCAAAATTCAGGTCTCTGGACATCAACTCCTCTTCCACGTTTTCCAGAGCCCACGTATGTTCCGTGATCTCCAGAACCTCCCACTCGCTCTGAAACACACACATGTATGTACATGCTCAAGCGCGCACACGCACACACACACACAATTACATTACACACAGATATGAGACCCAGCGTGAGGAGAGGCACACAGTTTGATTCGCACACAGACGTGCTCAAATGTTTCATGCCTCTTCTACATGATATGAGAGAACAAACACACACACACACACACACACACACACACACACACATCACAGACACACCTTAAAGGCCTTGTTGGGGTCAGGGGGCATCGCCATGGCAGCACCTGTCATGTGCTCCTGTATGATCCGTGATTGGTCAGCAGCTACAAGTAAACAAATAAATTAGAATTCCTGTCTGAATGTTTATTTTCCCTCACATTTTTATTTTCAACTTTATTCATTTACAAATAAATATTTTGATGAGTTTATGATGTTGAGAAAGTGAAATAAATGACTGTTTCAGACGGACCGTTGTCGTGACCCAGCATGAGGCCGTACATGCTCCTCAGTCCAAACACGTTCAGGAAGTACCAGGACGCCGAGCTCACCCTGAAACCACCAATCACACGCCGCTGTTAACAGCCGCACACACACTTCCTGTTCAACCTACTGTTTATTCTTGCTGTTATTCTTGTTGTGTTGATGTTGCTGTTTTATTTTATATTTTTATTATTGTATTGTTTGTTTTGTTGTTGTTGCTGTGTTGATGTTGCTGTTTTATTTTATATTTTTATTATTGTATTGTTTGTTTTGTTGTTGTTGCTGAATTGATGTTGCTGTTTTATTTTATATTTTTATTATTGTTTTGTTTGTTGTTGTGTTGTTGCTGTGTTGATGTTGCCGTTTTATTTTATATTTTTATTATTGTATTGTGTGTTGTTTTGTTGTTGTTGCTGTGTTGATGTTGCCGTTTTATTTTATATTTTTATTATTGTATTTGTTGTTTTGTTGTTGCTGCGTTGATGTTGCTGTTTTATTTTATATTTTTATTATTGTATTGTTTGTTGTTGTGTTGTTGCTGTGTTGATGTTGCTGTTTTATTTTATATTTTTATTAGTGTATTGTTTGTTTTGTTGTTGTTGCTGTGTTGACGTTGCTGTTTTATTTTATATTTTTTTATTATTCTATTGTTTGTTTTGTTGTTGCTGTGTTGATGTTGCTGTTTTATTTTATATTTTTTATTGTATTTGTTGTTTTGTTGTTGCTGCGTTGATGTTGCTGTTTTATTTTATATTTTTATTGTTGTATTTTTTGTTGTTTTGTTGTTGTTGCTGTGTTGATGTTGCTGTTTTATTTTATATTTTTATTATTGTATTGTTTGTTTTGTTGTTGTTGCTGTGTTGACGTTGCTGTTTTATTTTATATTTTTTTATTATTCTATTGTTTGTTTTGTTGTTGCTGTGTTGATGTTGCTGTTTTATTTTATATTTTTTATTGTATTTGTTGTTTTGTTGTTGCTGCGTTGATGTTGCTGTTTTATTTTATATTTTTATTGTTGTATTTTTTGTTTTGTTGTTGCTGCGTTGATGTTGCTGTTTTATATTTTTATTGTTGTATTTTTTGTTGTTTTGTTGTTGCTGTGCTGATGTTGCTGTTTTATTTTATATTTTTATTATTGTATTGTGTGTTGTTTTGTTGTTGTTGCTGTGTTGATGTTGCTGTTTTATTTTATATTTTTATTATTGTATTGTTTGTTGTTGTGTTGTTGCTGTGTTGATGTTGCTGTTTTACTTTATATTTTTATTATTGTATTGTTTGTTTTGTTGTTGTTGCTGCGTTGATGTTGCCGTTTTATTTTATATTTTTATTATTGTATTTTTTGTTGTTGTTGCTGTGTTGATGTTGCTGTTTTATTTTATATTTTTATTATTGTATAGTTTGTTTTGTTGTTGCTGCTGTGTTGATGTTGCTGTTTTATTTTATATTTTTATTATTGTATTGTTTGTTTTGTTGTTGTTGCTGTGTTGATGTTGCTGTTTTATTTTATATTTTTATTATTGTATTGTTTGTTTTGTTGTTGTTGCTGTGTTGATGTTGCTGTTTTATTTTATATTTTTATTATTGTATTGTTTGTTTTGTTGTTGCTGCATTGATGTTGCTGTTTTATTTTATATTTTTATTATTGTATTTGTTGTTTTGTTGTTGTTGCTGTGTTGATGTTGCTGTTTTATTTTATATTTTTATTATTGCATTTGTTGTTTTGTTGTTGCTGCATTGATGTTGCTGTTTTATTTTATATTTTTATTATTGTATTGCTTGTTGTGTTGTTGCTGTGTTGATGTTGCCGTTTTATGTTATTTTTATTGTATTTGTTGTTTTGTTGTTGCTGCGTTGATGTTGCTGTTTTATTTTATATTTTTATTATTGTATTGCTTGTTGTGTTGTTGCTGTGTTGATGTTGCCGTTTTATGTTATTTTTATTGTATTTGTTGTTTTGTTGTTGTTGCTGCATTGATGTTGCCGTTTTATTTTATATTTTTATTATTGTATTGTTTGTTTTGTTGTTGTTGCTGTGTT
>VXCM01009392.1:0-13214 GCA_014773175.1 Lucifuga dentata | reverse complement strand
ATTTATTCGGGCTTGGGACCGGCACAAGGAGGACACTGGCTTGTGCCCCCTTGAGGCTGCATTGTCCTGTTTATATTGTGGAATTAAAACTAAATAATTCTCTTAGACATTTATCAAGCAAGTTCTAGCTTGATAAATTTGCTGATTTTCCCTCGTTCGTTGTAGAAAATAAATTTCATTTTGTAGCAAAATAATATTAATAACATGGGACAATATTTGTTGCATGCTTCTGACATTTTGTCGACCAAATAATCAAATAGTAATTAAAATAAAAATGGGTTAGGCCTTATTAATGATAAAGATAATCATTACTTGCAGCCCTAAGTTTTGGTTTGTATTATGAGGTGGAATGACTTTTTTTTTTTTTTAATTAGTCATTCCATCATAACATTTGTGTTGATTCCCAAAATGAAGGCAAATGTTTTTGTTGATGACTGTAAACGTGTAATAAGACATCTTTTCCTTTTCTCTCTCTCTCTCTCTCTCTCTCTCTTTGCAGGTTGATACTGGAGAGAGAGGGACCCCGTTCACTCTTTAGAGGACTGGGACCCAACCTTGTTGGTGTGGCTCCTTCCAGGTTTGTTCAGTTTCATGTATGTTATTCTGTGTGTGCTGTGTGTCTCACCCCTGCTTTCTTTAGCCTTTACGGCCTCGATGCCATAATGAGTATGACACGTGCTGTATAGAACAAACCCAAATAAATTTTTAAAAATCCTTGCATATTTGATAATGGCGATAGCGCAGGAAATTAAAATCTCTTTTAAAGGAACCCTCACAGTCAACCGCTGTTATCACCTCTAGTGTGATTTGTCATCATCGGCTTAAGTTATTTCAGAGTCACAATTTTTTTACTTATTACAGCAAGCAGTAAACAGTATGTGTTGACATTTGCATTTTTTTAAAAGCTTTATTTTTTTTAATGTATTTTTCATGGTTTTGGCTCACTCAGAGATTCAGTTGGCAGCGAATACAATCGTGCTACAAACACGGAATTGGAATGGATTTAAACTCTCAGAAATGCCGTGAAAATCTGCTTTATATCATAGCGGAAATTAACGTGTTTCAGCTTCTTGGCATGTCTGGCTAGGCTTATGTAACAGACTGAACTCAGTCAATTCGTGTCTGAATGCGCTGGTCATGTGACTGATGTTGTTTTTGTGTCATTATTTAGGACAGTTTGGATGTTTGTGTTTGTGTGGAATCCCCCTCCCTGACCTGTCTCATTCTCCCAAGCATCACATGACCTTTGTCATCCTCTTCCCGTTGTTTCTTTGTGGTCTCATTCTGAGTCAGTCTTTCCATACTTGTGTGTGTGTGTGTGTGTGTGTGTGTGTGTGTGTGTGTGTGTGTGTGTGTGTGTGTGTGTTGAGTCCTCTGGGCTTGTTGTCCAGCTGTTTCCTGGTTGTCACAGGCATAGCAAACTGCTGCAGGAAGCTGTTGTTACATAAGAAACAAACCCAATGGACTCAAATGCGAGAATAATCTTATGTGCAGAATTATTTATGAATTGAACCCTAATATTTTCCATTATTCCCCCCAAATTTCTTTTCATACTAAAAAACAAAACTACTGGTACATTTTTTTTATGGTTAGACTATCACACCAAATGTAAATTCTGGAGGGTTTTTCATTTTGCTGTGATTAAGCAAGCATTAAGCACATAATTGGTATCTTTGGAAACCATCAGATCCTGGCTAGAAATTTAAATGTATTTCTGTGAACTAAACACGCGGCGTCTTTACTAAGAGCAGCCAGATTTATCAGTGCACTCGTCACCTGAATGCAGGATCACTGTCTTAGTTTCTTTTCATTTATATGTTTAAGAAACCAGCTTTAAATATGTGCAGCAATTAAAGATGCAACATTTACGCTCAGTTTAATTTGGTGAAGGTTTGTTGCACAAAAAAAAAAAAACTGATTTAATGCTTTATTTATTCACCACAGCAGGTCTAGGTTGCTGAACTACAGAATCATTCTCTATTCTTATAAATAGAAAGTAGAACTTTGACTCTGGAAAGGTAGTAAGGTATTTGTGTCCTCTTGAATAATGCTGCCAGACATTTTGATGCTAATGAGAGCACAGTGCATTCTGCTGGCATTCATTAGACACACACACACACACACACACACACACACACACACACACACACACACACACACACANACACACACACACACACGTGCAAACAGAACAGTCTGCACCTCCAGCATCGCTCGTTACGTATTAGAGGCACACACACGCACACACACACACAATTCATATCACACAGATGCAAGATTAATGCCATGCGTATGTACTCTCAGTCCAGGGAGGGTGGGCAGGAGTCAGGTCAGTCGGTTTAATTCCACACAGCAGAAATGTTGACTTGACTAAATCTAATGAGAATCACGGGAGATAAATCTGCTGCTAAAGCACAGCATGTGATAGACACACACATACGCACACACCTAGCTCGTGCCAGACACGAGCTAGAATTTAGTGTTCAGAAAGACAGACACAATAAATTGTAAAGCATGTAATGTGAATGAAATGTCAAAGGCCTCATTATGCAACACCACAAATCTCTCAGTATTTCAGCAGCAAATGCAGTATAAGTCAGATATACTGCAATTCTATTATGTTTTCACTGAATTGTGCGATGCTAACTTGCAGATAAAAACCTTTAGGAGCTTTGTTTAATGCCCTGATGTACAGTTTTGGACATATTTAATTTCATAAACACGATGGCACTTTGTCTCTGTTTGAAAAAATATAATACAAAAATCCTTTAATACATGACCTGGAGCAAGATGGTAAAATATGATCAACATTTATCAACATTATCTGGTTCTCCAAACAGAGAGATAAAACAAATAAGGAGCTCCATAGCTGTAAAAGGCCCTCATTAATTTAGATATAAGGACAAAATATTTTGTTAAATATTGGAAAGAGACAAAATTGATCAGAAAATTAGTTTTATTTATTTTCTGTAGAAGTTGTGGCATTTCTAACACTTCTTCTTATAATTTCTCAGTGTTAACAGGGACACCACATCCATTTTTCCTCATGTCTCACAGTGTTTCTAAATCCTGTTTTGTCTTTTTTTTTCCCCTCATGATGATTGTTTCCCACAGGGCGATTTACTTTGCTGCCTACTCAACAGCCAAAGAGAAGCTGAATGGAGTGCTGGAGCCCGATTCCACCCAGGTGCACATGGTGTCAGCTGGGATGGCAGGTAATGATTGCTCCCCCTCCCCCGCCCGGCTGTCTCTCTGTCTGTCTGTCTATCTCTCTGTCTGTCTGTCTAACATNCCTCCCCCGCCCGGCTGTCTCTCTGTCTGTCTGTCTATCTCTCTGTCTGTCTGTCTAACATCAGCAGTGTACAGTAACACACTGCTGGGTTTTAGCTGAAGAAAAACATGTTAATAAATTATTAATCAAAACAATTTTGGTTCTCCGTTATCACTTAATCTTTTTTTAAAAATGTTTTTTTTAAAGTATCCCAGAGTTTCACTCCCTTTATTTTCCCTTTTACCTCCATCTTCATGTACCTGTGTGGGATGGTGGGATGTAGTTTTAAAGCAGCTTGTTAATACGTAAGGCATGCTAAAGCTAAATGGTCATTTTTGATGTAAGTAGGCACAGTTGGTTTTTCAGAAAGCACAATTTAAGACTCTTAGGATCAAATTACTGCGTTTAGAGTCAAACCAAACCATAACAGATTCATACACATTGTGAATATTTTCTGCAAAGTGAAGCGCTGATTTCTCTTGTCTTGACATTTCAGAAAAATGGTAAAAGTAAAAAATAAAAACTTGTTTCAAACATGTTTCAAGTCTCTATAAGTTGATTTTAATAGCATACTGGAATTAACTGAAACCAATGATAGTCTAGAAGATAGGAAAAACAATTCTAATATTCACCGCTCCACCAGTTTGTTTTGGGAAATGGTCGTCAGTAACGTAAAGTGTATGCAGCTTGTATATACACTTCAAACTTCTGGCCTGTAGTGTACAGTATATATTGGGTGAAACAAGCAAAATCACCGGTATGGTCCTTTAAATGTACCACTGGTGACATTTACACCACTGGTGTACTTTCTGTATTATGTATCAGCTATTTAACAAAGAGAAGCTAAAAATACATGGTCCTCAAAGTTTAGGTTGTGCTTTCCTCTTTCCCCCGAGCCTCATTGTCCCCCATGTCCTTTTCTATTTTATTTCCTCCTCGTCCTGCTTTCCTCTTTTTATTCTTTGATTTTGAGGCCTCTTCAGATGACCCTTTAAATGGTTTAACATTACTTAAACAGTCCCTGCTGTGCTCTGTGTATAGAGAAGAGAGCACGGCCCCCCCAAAGGTCAACCCGACACGGACACGTCAGGTAGCACCCCATTTCCTTACACTGGTATGATGATAAACATGGTGATATTTTAAAAATCAATTACAATGGTTTTTGTTTATGTTGATAATGCGATCTGTAGCTTTTGGATCTCATGTCCCCTTTCCCCCATAAGCCTTACTTTGTTCCATCCACGTACTAAAGGTAAATTAATGACACATTAATCTAGAATTTATGTTGTCAGCACAAAAGAAATGCTAACCTTGTCACTGCTACTGAAGGTAACAATTGATGTGCTCCATTTTTGTCTCATCCATCATCACCATTAACACCTCAGTCCTTTCTTTTCGAGGAGAGTTGGTATCAGTCCATCATCCTAAAGGTTGGCAGCACTACTTCCGCATGACCTGTGTTTTACAATTGCCTGAGGAGAGCTCATGTAGACAGTTCAGCTTAGCGTAGCATTCCTGGTGAGGATTTACAGATGCTCGTTTTTTAAAACACCACTGGAAAAGTGACACGGTGATTGTGGGCAAAATATAGTGGAGGCAGGCACTGACATGTAACTGCCTAGATAGAAGCTCCACAAATGAAGGAGAAGGAGTTTTTGGTCATTAACTTTGATGATTTGTGGTTTCCTTGACATAACACTCATTTTCTGAGACTGTAGCAGTTGCTTGTAACCCTTGAATTAAATGCAGGCAAGGAAACCTATACAGAAACATAACCTTTACCAGAGTTTAGATATGCCTTGCCAACTGCAACTTCGCTTTGACAACTTTGACAGAAAAGCAAAATTTTACCCGATGCTGAGATAATTGCTTCCAGTTTTGCACAGTCACTTTGCAGAGTCTTTGTCTTTTGCGACCTCTGCGCTGTGATTTGTGGTATTTTTTTGTGCACGAGAGAGGGAGGCAAGCCCCACTAATTCACTCAGACTCTTTCCCTTCCAGCCGTTAATCTAAAGCACGTTCGCTGTCTGTGAATGTAGGTCAAACTCCTCCAGAGAAACAGCCCTGTGATTATGTGCCTATAGAAAGACTCGTGCACAAGTCGCAGCATGTGTTTTCCCTGTATGTGTATGTTTCTTTCTTTCTTCATGGCTTTGCTAATGTATCTAGGAAAGCGTGTGCAGCTCACTTATATTACCATCACATTTGTAAAGATAGTTTTTGCCATTTTGTATAATGTTGCGACTCTCTCCTAGCATGCTTAGTTTTACATAGACATAATTTAGGTACATCAACTGTCAGATAATAGACTTTCCATCTTTACATCTGTAGAAATTGGGCTCTCCACAGGTGGGTGTAGCATGTGCGAGACTCACATTATGCATCCATCTGCCAGCTTTCCCACCTAGATCACTTATCTCAAGCACGTTTCAAGTCTTTACAAGTTGTTTTTAATAGCATTCTGGAATGAACCTACACCAATGGCAGTCTAACGATAGAAAAGCAAATCTAAAATTTACTGCTTAAGTAGTATGTTTTGGAAAATGTAGCAGTAATTTAACATATGCAGGTTGTGTTTATTGGGCTCAAACTTGAAAAATCACTGATATGCTCCTTTAATATTTTTTTTTTGTGAAATTTGTCTGTTTTTCCAGAATCATGCTCGGTGCAGGTCTGTCTGACTGAGTTGCAATAATTGCTTCATTTTGTCACCCCCTTCTTCATCCTCATTTCACGATCCAGTTTCCTCTTCCTCACCAGTTAGTCAATTACACAGAATGACGAGGTTAGCATTTCCACCTGCCTCTTTGCTTGTCCTGTCAGTATCCATGTTTACTGATTAAGCATTGCTTTGCATAATCCTGGTGAGACACTGAACCAGTAACACGATATTAAGCCTTGACATGAGGTGGGCTGGAGGTCTGGATTGGGTTGGCTTCTCTTCAGCCATCGTTTACTTTCAAAAAAGATTAAAGGGAGGGATGAATTGGGAAGAGGTGCTAAAAACAAATTCAAACATGAGAGTAATACTTTGGGTTTGGGATTGGAGTTTGGGGAAAGGTGGGGGTGGGGGTTTTTCTACCTCCCACCTCTTCTCCACACCTGTTGAGAAATGTAAGTGGGTTTGGGTGGGTGGTTGTGGGGTTGGGGGTGGATGTGACTGCTGCTTGTGTGTGACTGTGGTACAGAAAAGCCTGTGTCTATTTTAGGGCTTTACTGTAAAGCTTTCACCCCTGCGTGATTGGGTGGGAGGCCCCCGCCATCTGAGCCCCCCATATCTGTAGGCTACTAGCTGCAGCGGGGAGGAGCTGGAGGAGCTTTGCCCCTCCCTCGTGAGTACACGCCATAGACGCTACTTCCTTCTACTTCCCTCTTTTTTCTTCTTCCCTCTCTTCCTCTTCCTCTTTTGTTCTCTTTCAACAGACCTGTGTCATCCTCTCTTCTTCACGCAGTTGCCTTAATGTAGGGCTGTTGCACTGACACACTAGAGGTGACGTTACGTACTTGCACTGAACTTAGCTATTTTCTGCAAACGGCCATTTTTTTGATTTCCGGATGGTACATCGTTTATATGGCAGAGCCTTTGTGTGATTTCATTATGACACAAAGTGCAGATTAATTGCCTTTACACAGTGTTTCCAAAGTGTGTGTTTCTTTTCCTATTATTACAAAAAAACGGTCTTTTGAAAATGGCGCCTACAGATGACATCGGTATAAACTCAAATACGTGCATGCACACCCAAACTACATGCTAATTACATATTGCATACACATGATTACATTGTTGATGCATAATTAGGGGTCTAAATGTTGGCCAACGCCTAATGTTAAAATTTGCTGTAAAGACAGATACACAAGAAATAGATCAAAGTTGCTTAACCTACTTTTTAGAAGAACCTGAGCTGAATGCCGCTCCCAAAAGTTTCCACTTTAGTCCTGCTGAATAATTAAAGAATCTCCTGCAGACACCATGTCTTTCTCCCTGCTGGAATAGTTGTGATACTATCAGGCCAACAGCCAAATTCCCTCCAAAGTTGTTAAACTATATTTTAGAAGGGCATGCATTTATTGGCTAATAACAGGTTGGGTTAATGGCGCTTACATTAGCAACGAGAGAAGACTTGAAGCAATAACTGAGAATTAGACCCAGTATGATGTGACTTGAACTTGGTAGAATGGCAGATGTATTTTTAATAATCAGGCTTACATATGTGTCTGTTTCGAAGCTAATTGACATGGTTTTGGAAATAAAAATAGGCCATGTATAACAGTTCTTTAAAAGCGGTTATTCTAATTGAGATTTCCATTAGAACCACAAGAGCTCTCATCAACATTTTAAAGAAATGAATCAGAATGCAGTAATAATAACAATAGTAATAATAATAATAATAATAATAATACCATTTTGTAGGTGAGCAATCTGCCACAATTAAAGGCTTAAAATGAATTTGCTGCTTGGCCTCATTTCTCCGTGTTTATGAAAGATGATAAATGGATAAACAGAAAGCACTCCCAGCTTACATATGCTGTTGCCTTCATGCATTATTAGTTCCAGTGTTTAACTGCAGGAAGAGAGCCGTTTTAGAATGCACCTGAGTGGCATTTCACACAAAGAGGATCAATATGTGAAAGGCACACAGAATAATATATAGTAATGCTAGTGTAACTGGGTGACTAATATTAAAAAAAAAAAAAAAANTTAAAAAAAAAAAAAAAAGATGAAGATAATACAGTTAAGACAAGTACTTTATCCAGATAATTTTATCTCTAAAGCTCTCTGGCCAGTTGATCCTGTTTGATGAAGTGCTTTCTCGCTGTCTTTGTCCTGCAATAGAGTAGTTTTAATGTTAAGCAAACTGTCTTTCCAAGTGTCTTTGCACCCGTCTGAACCTCTGAACTCTTGGCTTTCCAGGGTTCACAGCTATCACAGCCACCAATCCCATCTGGCTTATCAAGACCCGTCTACAGCTGGACGCCAGGTGAGGGACTTAAGCTTATGTCGGTGTAAAATTCAGAAGCCACAAAAAAACGTGTTGCATGACATATTTCCTCACTGTCACCATCATGTCATTGTCTTGTACAGAACGTAGCAGCTACCATTGCTAGTTTGAAAACTGTTGACAATGACTTTCTGACCACAGAAGCCGGGGCGAGCGGCGCATGAACGCATTTGAATGTGTGCGGCGGGTGTACCAGATGGACGGCCTTCGAGGTTTCTACAGGGGCATGTCGGCCTCGTACGCTGGCATCTCCGAGACTGTCATCCATTTTGTTATCTATGAGAGCATCAAACGTAAACTGCTCGAGTCGAAGGTCCAAGCCAGCATGGACGACGACGAGGAGTCCGTCAAAGATGCATCAGACTTTGTGGGCATGATGCTCGCAGCAGCCACCTCCAAGACATGTGCCACCTCTATCGCTTACCCTCATGGTAACCTCATGTCTTACTCACTTCAATCTGAAAGAATCTTAGCTCTTACAGTTCCTATGACACATTAATGAATAAATTACCTGAAGGATTTACCTGTTAGAAAACAAGTCTTAGAAATGGAAATCTATCTGTAATGAAACAACACTGTACTCATAGACATTAAACAGCTAGTGGCCGCAATAAAACTAACAAAATAATCCTCCATTCTTTACTTGCAGAGGTGATCCGCACACGGCTACGAGAAGAGGGCAGCAAATACCGCTCCTTCTTTCACACGCTACTGACAGTTCCCAGGGAGGAGGGATACCGGGCGCTGTACCGCGGCCTAACCACTCACCTCGTCCGACAGATCCCCAACACCGCCATTATGATGTGCACCTACGAAGTGGTGGTCTACCTGCTCGGCCGTTAGCCCAGCAGCTACGTCTCCTTCCTGTTTGGAAACAGGGAGAAGCGCAGCTAGAAAATGACTGACGGTGATGCTCTTTGGCAAAGAACAATGGGGACGAAATGTCAAAACGAAGACCAAAGGAAAAAAAACGAAAAATACTCAAGTGGACCAGAAAAAAAGAAGGAAAAAAAATGGTGAAGTAAGAAGTAGGAGGACGAGTGCTTTGTTACCATTATTAGCATTACCACCTCCAATTTGTTTTGGAGACTGCCAGATCAAACAGAGAGAATATCACTCAAAGATTAGTTGGTAACAGGAGAGAAGAGGTGCTGAGAAAGAAAGTCTGGCACCTGTTAAACTGCAGATACTGTAGCTGTGGATGAACAGTTTGAAGCAAAGCACAGTTCAGTGGCCTTAAACAAAGAGGGTTTTAGTTTGTGTCATTCTCTTCATGAAGGTTGGAAAAACAATCCACTCCTTTAAAGAGATGAGGTTGAGAAAGGGGGGAATGCTTGAAGGCGTCTGGATTTCAATCAATTTCAGGTTTGCACTTGCTTCAGCAATGTGAGACTACAGCAAGATTTAGTGAAAAGTTACCTGATTTAAAAAAAAAAAAGAAAGATCAAACCAACACACCACTTTGCATTCAGCCTAAACCAGCCGTGTGTGTGCACTACAGAAGTCTTCAAGCATTCCCCTCTGAATGCTGCAGTCGCCCCCTCGATGGCCTGAATTTCACAAATAGTGGTGCACTCGCTGGCCAAACGCAGTGACAAACCTGCCGTGCGCCTCACTGGAACACCGACACGAACTTGTGTCGACAAATCCGGCATTTATTCAGTGTTTTTATTCCTGGTATCATTTCTGTGACTGTATGAAGTCTGATGCTGACATGTTTCAGCTGAAGTTGGCCTTTAGTGTTCAGTGAAAACAGTTTCTTCCTCTGTAAGTTTGATAAATCTGAGCCATGGTTGGTATTCTAGGTCGACTTTTTCCTGCACTTGGTCACCATTCAGAAAGTTTGTGCGAGTACATGACACCTGTGTGTCTGGTCTGAGATGTGAAATGTGAGTGACTGTCCAAATGGTACTGAAACACTATCTCTCTCTCTCTCTCTCTCTCTCTCTGTTTCTCTCTGTTGGAGTGCCACTACTTGAAAATAATGTGACGGTGTGTTGGGACGGGAGCGTCAGTCAATGTTTACATGCACATTAAAAACTTTGATTTTAATCCAATTAAGGCGAAGTCAATATTTGAAGTCAAGATAAATCGATGTTGGTGTGCTTCGCCAACTTACATGACTGTAAGTGGATTTACTCAAGCATGTAACCATTCTGTCAGCTTACAACACCTTCAAATAGCAACAACAATATTTAAGCAGCAAGTCAAGAATATCCAACAAGACAGAATCCTTTTAATTCCATCCATGCATAACAGTTTACTCCACTTTTTTTTTTTTTTNCCTTTTTTTTTTTTTTGACTTAATCACAATACGGAATCAGAAATCAGAGTACAGTGTGCATGTAAACATACTAAGTGTAATTTCTCCATCTCCCCATAATCTGTTCACGTTTGTGTACGTGTGTGTGTGCGTGCTTTTGTCCAACATGTTAATGAGTTACTGTGAACAACGCTTTCTGCAGTACTGGTTAGAACATGTCTCTCGTTTTGTGCATCCTTGTCATCTTGTGTGCCTGCATGTGTATCGAATAGCTACAACAGATTTCCCTCCAGTAACTATTAATCTCTCCAAACACTGAGGTTAGGAGTGTGGAAAAGCTGCTGCATGTTACCGCCAGTCTTCATTCCAGCTCTCACGCCCGTCCTTCCTTTCAGCGGCTTCCAACTAAACTTATAACATGCACTTTTAGGGTTTGTGCATTTGCATTTTATTGTGTGGACAGTTAAAATTGTACATTGTAAAAAGAAACAAAAAAACAAAACAAAAGAAAAGAAACAAAAAACAAAGGAAGTATTACTGTGTATCAAAATGGTATTTTGCGCAACAGATATATTGTACAGTTTAGAGTCATTAGTTGTGTAGGATTTCTAAATGTGTGTATATAAAAAAAGATACTGTATATGCATATCATTTATTGTTTTTTTTCTCTTACACCCACGTATGATTATGCTGTAATTTGCAAATTGTTTTCATTTTTGTGCAATTTAACCTTGTTTTGATATGGGGTGTTGACATGAATATTGTTACTGTGTGAATAACTTCTGATGCACGCTTTTGTTTGTGTGCATCCGTGTTTTTATTGTAAGATGTTGTGCAGGCATAATTGTTTGAATGACATCTTACAAAAGGTCCTGGACGAATGCTTTCATGAAAGAATATGTGCAGAAGCATTTAAAAGCATTCATAAAAAGTGTTCAGTTTTAGCAAATTAGGAATGATTTCATCAATAACATTGTTTACATTGTTCCATACGTTCTGTCAGCTTTACTTTTGGTTTTCCCAGTGTCCATGTTAGAATATATAAAGATGGAAATTTTTGAAAGGAAAGCTCAAGAACAGGTATCATATAGCTAGTTGGCATTATTTAAAACAGATTTGGGGATTTCCAGAAATATGTAAACTAATCTGTTGCTAACAGGGATTGTTGGTGAGCAACAATAAATGTACCTATCAAAAAGTTCACAGAATCAGTATAAAAATTTGGAAAAAGAAAATCGTTGTACTCCAAACTTGTACCCAAGCACCTTATAAAATGCTGTTTCCAACTGTACCTGTTCACTTTCAAAATTGTCCCTTACATTGCATTAAAAACTTCTGGAACAAGAGCAAAACTTCACAAAGTTCCTCCTCAACTAACTGCTATCAGTGCTGTTATTCTCCATTAGGAAATTACAAGTCTGCACAATTTCCATGTGAAAAGTCTAATTTAATTTACAAATCAAAGAAAATCTGGTGCATTTCTGTGCTATGATCTTAAACTGTTTTTCCTCTCCGGTTCTCATTTCAGAAGCAAAGCAGGGCAAGGCTTGTGTTGAAACTTGTAATAGTTATTGAATTCCAGCCATTACCTTGTTTGCTCATCAACAGTTGCTACCTGGAAGCTGAAAAACTTGCTCGCTCATGTTAAAGCCCATGTTTTCCTCTGAATATTAATGGGTTTTCAAGTCTTTGCAATGCAGTAATACTTGAGGTCAAATTACCAAAGTGTGACATGAATAGACAACTGGACAAGCAATGCAAACATTTCATTTTTTTAAATATTTTCTCAACATCTTTATGCCATTCATTATTTTTATCCTTTGTTTGGACAGAGCAAGGTTGAACTAAATATGAAATTTTGGTTTTTGTCGGTTCAAATGTGTGTGTTTTTTTTAAATAAAGTAAATAAAAAACATTTGCAACAAATATTACATAAGTTTTATCTATCTATCTATCTATCTATCTATCTATCTATCTATCTATCTATCTATCTATCTATCTATCTATATCGAGTCGTCTGTCCAGTGTTTGTATTTACTCTCTCTTGCCACCAGGGGGAGCCAGATATCCCTAATTGAGCTTACCAGTGTTAATAGAGTTCATTCCATTGAATTCACTAAATTATGGTATGGAAGCAAAATAGGGTCATAAAGATCTGAATTTAAATCAACACTGAATTTAAAGCCACAAATTCAGATCTCAAAATTCAAGTTGTGTATATTCAAAATGCAATATTCAGGTTGCTCAAATTCAGTTTAACAAAAATTCAGATTGAAAAAATTCAGTTTGAAAAAATTCAGATTGAAAAAATTCAGATTGAAAAGATTCAGATCAAAAATATTCAGATCGAAAAAATTCAGATCGAAAAAATTCAGATTGCAAAATTCAAGTAGAACATCCGGGATAACAAGGGTAGGCAATCAAATCGCGCTGCAATCGATCGTACTTTTGGCCTGTCAGCTTGCGTTCTGCCTTAATTCCACATTTAGAAGAAGAGGAAGTCCATGTTCACCGCATTTAGCATCAGGTGGAGGAAGCCGGTCAAACTCAGTAAGTTATAAGTTTTGTTTTATAACTACTAAAGTCACCAAATTCAGTTTTGAGATTTTTTTACGTGAGAAATTAGCTGTTTAGATTTCAAATACGTGGTTGACTGATTAAAATAATGCTGAATTAAAAA